>JAUZNJ010047315.1:0-31696 GCA_034780135.1 Jordanella pulchra
ATAGATAGATAGATAGATAGATAGATAGATAGATAGATAGATAGATAGATAGATAGATAGTACAGTAAAGTTAAAGCTACATTAACTACAATTTTCTTTTGGTTTAGTATGCTAGTTTGGCCGCTGTGACCGCTTGTTTTACATGGGACAGCTTGTACAACTACATCTCCCATAATGCCTTGCCGCAAGTACAGTTGCAGTTCACAGTGCACTACATTACAGTGAAAATAGGATATTCGCTGCCAACCGCTTATGCACTAAACGGTAAAAACCAACTACTTGGCGGGCCAACCACGCGTCACTCGTCTTCACCCACGCCGAAATCTGAGCTGTGACCCCGAAAATGGGTCTGAGTTGAACGGTGCCCCCTTGCTTTCTTTCCAGTGTTGTCGTCGGATTTACAAGCGACTTGCTGGCTGGGTGCTAACGCTAGCAGGCTAGCTCTCCGAGAAGAGCAGACACGGCAACAACCACTGTCCACTGCCACCGTCTACCGGGCTGTTTCTCTGTGCTGCTACCGCAGCCATGTTCGTGCAGGAGGAGAAGATATTTGCCGGTAAAGTGTTGAAAATACACATCTGCACGATGGACGGCACGGAGTGGCTAGAGGAGGTCACGGAAGACACCACTGTTGAAAAACTGAAGGAGAGGTGCTTGAAACATGTAGGTTTTTTTGAGGGGTGGGGGGTTGTTTGTGCCTTCCTCGACATTTTTTTGTCCTGTCACTCCTCTGCCTGAGGTGTTATCTGCCTGCCATGCCCTCTGTTTAAACTGTCACTGTCAGTGCGTTTGTATTTATAGTAACTGGGTAGACTGCTATTTATAATTTAGCAGGTTGGCTGCCCCTCTCCGGCTAACTAACAGTGGCCCTTTTTTCTGTCCCCAGTCAGAGAGGCATGCTGCTTCTTAGCCTTTCTATTATTATACAGCTCACCCCTGCTCTCCTTCTATGGTGTTCAACGGGAAACCACGTTGATGTAACGCTCAACCTAAACACCTCCGTCTTAACTTTATCATAGTCTTTTGTGAAGTTTTCAAATGCCATCCTGTAGCTGCTAAATATATATATGCTATAGATAAATTATTTCATTGAATTACCAAAACTGCTTATAAGTTTCAAATTATTTTTAATCTATGCATTTTAATTTATTTTAATTTAGCCATTTAGGTCCCAACATAGCTGTCTAGCTATATGCCTGTGTATGATTCTGACAGATGACTGATTAAACCATCAATTTCCTTGTATTTACTTTGAAATCACAATAATCTAGTTGACTTTATTTATGACAGAAAGGCTGAAATAATTACAAACATTTTTTACATGATGGTTATAATACTGTAATCTGTTCAGGTTGGTAAAGAAGTGTTTGCTGCCTTTTTTTCTTCTTTTTTTGTGCTTTTTGTCACACTTGTTTCAGATTATCGGAAAGATTTTGATTTTCAGACACAGATAACCTGAGGGGATACCAGAAGCAGTTTGTCAATGACTTTTTAATTTATTGAGGGCGAAACGCACCCAAACCAACTGTTGACAAAATAAACTTCGAATGACTAGTTTTTAAAGTTTTAGCGGAAAGTGTCATAAAGCATCTTAACATATCTATGTTGGATCTTTTTCCCAACCTTCTTTACAAAAAAATTTAATTCATTAGGCTGGGTTAGACCTCTTCAAGAACTTATTTTTTTCCCAGAAGAGGGGTTGGTATGCTTTAGATCATCGCCCTGTTGCAAAACTCTAGTGCAACTGATCTCTCTGTCATGAACTGATTACTTTGAAGATTTTTCTGTCGGATCATTTCAAATCAATGCATTTTTTATATCCCAAAGGGCAATTTAAAGACAAGTGTAAAATAACAGAGATAACTCAACAATTAAGATGCCCTGCGAAAGACATAAAACGAAACATAGACAAGGATCTCCCATGTGATGATTTGGTGCAGTAACTGTCTTAAAAAAGACAAATTAAAGTCATTAGAGATAAGAATTAGTGGTTCATATAATTACAGCAAGTCTTCCAGGTCCTGAAGTTGTGAATAAAACCCCAAACCATCACACTACCACCACCGTGTTCAGCTGAAGTCCTCGTTTTGAGAAGCCATTGAGTTTACAAGAGTTGTAACACATCTTCCTGAAAGCTCCACTTTTGTCTCTAAAGCATGTTTTCACAAACATCTTGATGATCATAGGGATGTTTTTTTTGTTTTTTTGATTTTGTAAAATGAGCCTTTGTCTTGTCTTTAGAAATAGCTTTATAAACATTTGCAAAGTGAGTCATCAATCAGTCTTGAATTTCCTTAGATCATTTTTGTTCCATTTATGCTTTTTTTAAAAGATAAATCAGCAAACTTTGTTTTCAGAAAGGTTATGTTTAAGGGATCTCTTGTTTCTATCAGTAAGTGGTAATCAGGTTTGCATATGGCTCTGAAATTACATTTGCTTTCCAAAATTTAAGGGAAATCACAGTTGACTCCTGATTTAGCAAAAGGTGGCTGTGGCCTAACTTGAAACAAGTTAAACACGCAAGAAACCTGTAAAGTATTTCAAATCAGAAGGGGAAGATTGGGGTAAAAATATCCTTCATTAACCCAAATGTGTGGAAACATTAGAATAATTCAAGAGTTATGGAAATTAAAGTTGGCACTAGCATTACACTTTAACAGAAAATTTGTTTTTTTTTCTCTCCTTTTTGCAGCATGTGCATGGAAGTCTAGAAGACCCTAAAACACTCACCCATCATAAACTCATACATGCTGCTACAGAAAGAGTCCTCATCGACACCAAAACCATCGCTGATGAAAACCTTAAAGACAAAGGTATGCCTTGTTTTGTCTGGCATGTATTTTTAAATCTTTTTTATTTTAAAAAATGTGTTGCTACAATTTCTATATTTCATTGTTAAAATATCTTTAGTTTTTCTGGATCTTTATTTTGGCAGAAGTTTTGCTGCTTATAAAGAAAAGACCACCACCAACCCCTCCCAAGATGGCAGATGTTAGTTCAGATGAAAAAGTAAGCTTGATCATAGTTTTGGGGAGGGGGGAATCGCCCCCAAAAAATTATATATACATTTTTTTACTTAGATTTTTGTTTCTGTTTGTAACAGAAGAAACAAGATACCAAAGCTCCAGATAAAGATGCTATCCTGAAAGCCACTGCTGGCCTGTCCACAAGGAACACTGAGCGCACTGTTACACAGCACAACATCAGAGACGTAAGGATACTGGATAAGTTACTTTCTCCCTGTTCTGGTACTTTAAAAAAATGGACAGCTGAGAATATCTTTGTGTCTGTGTTCCAGTTTCAAACAGAGCTTAGAAAAATCCTGGTTTCTCTTATCGAAGTTGCACAGAAACTTCTTGCCTTGAATCCAGATGCTGTTGAACTCTTCAAAAAGGCCAACGGTAAGGTGGAATACCATGGTATAATATTAATTGTATAATGTTTCTACCTCAAACTCCATCAAACAGTCATATCAAATGAGAAATTAGAAAACGAATGGTTATTACTGTTATTAAGCGCATTATACTGCAAATAATATTTGCTTGATCTTTCTCTGTGTTGCTATGAAAGAAAACATCTGGACAATAATGATAAAGCTATCACTTTCTGGATCTAGGCTTGTGCTGTGGATTTATAAGAAGTCTGGTGTGTTTCTAATACTTCCTTTCTGGGAAGCACCTTTTTTTTGTGCACTGGTGGCATGAAGCCAGAAATTAAATGACACTAACACTGAAAAAAGAAATATCATTACCTTGTCACGTTTGTCTTATTTTGTGTTCTTACAACCTGTGACAGAAAGTAGTTTACATTGTGGAGTAGAAGTAAAAAAGCTCTTTGCTCATTTCTTATAAACCCAGACGTGGTCAGACTAGATCGGTTTCATTGGTTCAGTTTCCAAAGACTAAATTGGCCTCATGTCTGAACTTTGACTGGGTTCCTCTAATAAATTAATATGATCTGATCTGATCCATTTTCCCATCATCTCAGACCGGCCTATCCGTTCCTACTGAAGAGAAGTATCCTCACAGGTTGTCATTGCCACATTTTCACACTTTCCTAAAGTTTCAGTGAAACAATTTGTCCTAGACCTCCTTGCAGACACTGTAGTTTTCTCCCTCCTGTCTTGTAGCAGTTCAGCTATCTGTCTCTGAAGCTTTAAAAACCATCCACACTCTAACATTTCTATTTTAGCATTTCCACTGTGGCAGGCTCATGCATACATTGGTTGCTCATGAACTGCAGGTGCTGGAGACATAATTCTCATTTATTTTATGCAAAAAGAGTCTATTATATTAGTGGAATAGCTAATGTCAGATGTTTAGTTTTAATGCTAATATCTGCCCATATTAATAACATGCTCATAATATCGTGCATCCCATGTTAAGAACCGGCATAGCTTTGCAGATATTCCATACTTCCAGTTTTAGATAATGAGGAAATATTGCTCTGAGAAATGTCCCAAACTTGAAAACAGAGCAGCTATATTTTTACTTGTAGCCATTTTTTGGTTTATGTGTTTTCTGAAGAAAATTGCTTCCACTGGATTGTATTTAGGGTTTTGTAATGAAGAAGGGTTTGTGATAAAAGCTCTGCTTTAAAGATTGTTTTTAAACACGTTTTTCAATAAAATACATCAGTCTGGAGCTGTAATCAGACAAAATAGGAAAAAACAAAGATTTCTTCACTGGAGAAGTTTTTATATCTGGTCTTTTTAACTGCATATCAAGTAAGGCTTCTTTAAAAAAAACACGTGTATTTATTTTCGTTTACTTTCACGGTATTGTAAGGATATGTGTTGCTTCCAAACAGATGTAATTGTTTGGAGCTATTTAGTCTTTCTGTAATTCTTTGCTTTTTGTATCAAAGCAATGTTAGACGAAGATGAGGAGGATCGAGTGGATGAAACGGCCCTGCATCAACTCACTGAGATGGGTTTCCCTGAAAGCAGAGCCATTAAAGCACTTAGACTCTGCCAGTAAGTCTGTTCTTTAAATGATGCATCAATGATTCATCTTTAAATAAGAACGTATTATTATTTTTACCAGCGTTTCTTTATATTCGTGCAGCATGTCAGTAACCCAGGCCATGGAGTGGCTGATCGAACATGTAGATGATCCCACTGTAGACTCACCTCTACCAGGACAGGACTCCTCTGGGGCATCAGGAGCCACAGCAGCAACAACGTCGGGCCCTCCAGCTTCATCCTCTGCTTCAGCAAATGTTCCTCCAAATCTCTCAAGGCAATCGAGCTTAGATGAGAGCAGCAGACAGGACGAGCTCACGGAGATCTTCAAGAGAATACGCAGGAAAAGAGAGTTCCGACCAGATTCACGGGTTCGTGGTTTGTCCAATATGTAGATCAGGAATAGATTTTTATTTTTTTAAAGGCTCTGCTGTGTTCAGTTATTCTGTAAGTTTTTTGCTCAATAATCGCACCATGTCGCCGATTCTCCAGGCTGTGATTGCATTGATGGAGATGGGCTTTGATGAAAAGGAGGTGATTGATGCTCTCAGAGTGAATAATAATCAACAAGATGCAGCGGTAAGTGATCATGTAAACATTGTTGTTATGCCTGCTGTTTCGGGGGGAGGACATATGTCCTATTATAAAGTTCTTGTATGAAACAATAACTGCACTGTATTTTGGCCCAAATTTACATATCAGTTTATCCCTCAGTGAGAAAGAAATGGTGACAAAGAGTCTTAAGCCCTGAAAACACCAGATATGATCTCACAGAAACACATATAAGAAATCTTTGCACTTAAAACTCAATGGGTCGCTTCTACGCAGCAAAGTGGCAGCAGTGTCATGAGTCTGGCAGGAGGAGAAACGTGGCGGCAAAATGAAGCACTCCTGTTTTCGGCAATATATAAAGTAAACCAGCCAGGTCTTCCTGTTTGGAAGCAGGGTTTGTATACAGCCAGCAGTGCAGACTTGGACATACAGGATAAATACAGCAAGTAGTGTTAGTCTCTTTTCCCCAACTCAGTTTTTAGTTACATAATCAAGAATCAGAAGTTGTAGTTTCACATTTTTAATGAGTGGAATTGTTTAAAATGTATTATATACCACCTCTGATGTTTGTTCTGTTCCAGGAGTCAAAAGTGACAACCTGACCTTCTGTTTTTTTTTTTTTTTTTTTTAATTTTATTTTATTGTTCTGCAGTGTGAATGGCTGCTAGGAGACAGGAAACCATCTCCAGACGATCTGGATAAAGGCATAGACACCAACAGTCCGCTGTTCCAAGCAATTCTGGAAAACCCCGTGGTTCAGCTGGGTCTAACGAATCCCAAGACTCTGTTAGGTAAAATCCTACATAATATAGCTGAAAGCTGGTGAATGTTTTCATTCTTCATGACTACAAGTAATTAGACGAGTAAAGTTAACTCTGCTGAATTTAGGGATCTCCTGATTTAAGATGAAGAGGTCTTTTCCACACAGTCAAGTTTGTTGACTCTACTTCCTAAATAGCTTAAAGATGTTTTGTATTTATTTAGGAATTTTTTCACTCATATTAAATCATGTCTAAAGATATGAACCATCATTAAAATTATGAACCAGCAGCAGGTCATGTATAAACCTCTGTGGCATTTCTTTTTTTTTTTTTGTGCAGCATTTGAAGACATGCTGGAGAATCCTCTGAACAGCACCCAGTGGATGAACGACCCCGAGACCGGCCCCGTCATGCTCCAAATATCCAGAATCTTCCAGACCCTCAATCGCACATAGAGCCTACTGATTACCCTCGTGTGATTGTGGCAGTTTGTGTGTACGTATGATCAGACCAGGATGTGTGAAAGGATGTGACACAAATAGAGTTTACCTTTTTTGTTGTTTTTTTTGCCTTGTTAAGAAAAAGAGGAGTTGAAAGTTTGAATTAAAATGTTACACTATTTATAACAGTACGATAAAAATGCCTATACAAAACTATGTTATTATCATTACAGTAATAATATAAACACGGATTTAATATGTTGTTTTTACACATTACTGAGAACAACCTACAGATATGACAGACGTGAATTTTTTTCTGTCATTTCTCTCAAGAAATGACTGCTGGCATCAATTTAAAGTTTACACTTTAAAGAAAACAGTTTTTCTATGATTTGCAATATTTAAACGTCATTACAGTCGTCTCCGTTTTCTTTGAAATGTTACATTTTATCAGTGGTGAATGTGTGGAGGACTTCTGTCATGTTTGGGCTTCTTCTTTATCTTCCCATGAGAGCAGGATGCTGTCTGAGCTGAAAAACAGACTTTCAGTTGCACTTCTTGGTTTGACGTTTCCACACACACTCATCATTAGGATGTTGTACAATTTCTGATAATCTCACTACTTCTACTTAGAAAAGTAGTGGGGTGTATTGTCAACATTATTCCAGAAGCCTGGAAAAAAAAGCTCAAAAAAGTTTAATATTAGCAACAAATTAAACTTTTTATTATTACAGGAATTCTACAAGAAACTTCAGTTGTTGCTTTATTCTCATTTCATTGTCAAAAAGGATCATTCTTAATAATGAGCTTCATGCCAATGATGAGTGTCTGTAAACCTCTGACTGGAACTGTGCTTTACATTACCTCTCTCCATTCACTCTGAAAGTCACTATAAGTCCAACGCCTCTCACCTAACGGGGAAAAAAAATCCTTTGTCGACTGCGAACATGAAACTTCTTTTTGCCTTTTCAGAGAGACCTTGTACTCTAAATTGCATTTTGGTCCTGATTTTACAAGAGTATGCCACAGTAGGCCTGTGTGTGTTTATTGTCGATGTGGACTTGAATGTCTTTCTGCGCCTCCTTAGCACTCGTTCACCTCTTTGAACACTGCTCACTGCAGCACAGAGGACGTCAGAGCAAGGATTGTGTGCCGACCGAAAAGTCTGGAGTCAGACAGTAAATGAATCTGATCAGCAGAGGAAATGGAGGAGGGTTGCCTTTTTAAACCTTAAATATGAATCTTTGAATGATAATAATGTGTGATCAGATCATGCCGCTGGGGTACAAACAACAAAGACACACAAGCTGGAATGCAACCAGCAGATCTTTTAGTTTCCAGTTGGTTTTTTTTCCCTCTATTTTTTTTCTGAGAGCAATGAACACCTCATGCTGTCAAACAAACCAAAATGTTCCTGTATATCATGCCTTGTCACTAGTTACCCAGTGAAGGAAAAAAAATGTATTTCTGTGCAATAGTAAAGACTTAAAAGATAATGTATCTGATCTGAGTATTAGTCATATTTAAGCTGAAGGGTTAGTGTTTTATAATATTAGCCTTTGCATCGAGTACTCATGCTCTCCAGATGAGAGTTGGAGCTTTTTGAAGTTATATGGAAAAAAACGAAATGAAAGGTGGCACGTTTTTTTTTTTTTGTTTGTTTGTTTTTTTTGCCAAGCTTTTGAGTGTTTTTATTCTATATTTAAAATGTAGTATTGATGTGACTTTCTGCTCAGGGAGGCTTAGATTGTGGTCATGGCAACCCCCTGCTCATCCGATGTTAGTTCGGCATTTATTAATGGCTTTAACAACTCTCTTCAGATCACAACATCATGACATGCAATATTTAAAGAAAAAGGATATTTAAATGTTTTTGGAGAGAAGTGTCTGTTTGAACTGTGTTTTATTACATTATTTATATCAAAGCCAAACTCGTAACTTGGTCTTATTTCTAATGACTTCAGCAAACCTGGATGCTGCGCTCTAAAAGATCTCCTGAATGGTGTTTTTACAAGTCAGTAAAAAGAAATCTGTGGATCAAGGTGTGTTTAAACTGGTTGAGTCTACTGTTGAGAATCAGAACTTGGGAGATTTTGCTCTTAAAATGATTTATCAAAAAAAAAAAGCAAACTTTTTTTCCCCAAATTTAGAGTTGCCCTCTAATTTTGGTCTTGACCCTGATAAATAACATATTCACTCTGTTTTAATGTCCAAACAAACAAACCAACAGCCGCTGGCGTCAAAAAGCTCAGATTTAATGGAGTTTGTTCTTAGGCTGTGATTATTGGATTCTGTTTGGACTTAATTTATGGGGAAGCTGTGTTTTTAAAAAAGTAATGAACAAAGATAAGTGCGAAACATCAAGTAAATACAGTGCCTTTCGAAACCACTCATTCCCTTTTACCGTCGAAAGTACAAATGTACATTTTAAGTACAAGCTAACGGTTAAGACCACACCAACCAAGACCAAGAAGACATAGCCAAAGCCTGTATTTGTATTTAGCCTTGTTGGCTCAACACTTTTTAGAACCATGTTTCTCTTCATTTGCAGTTCCAACTTTTTGGGGGTATATCTGTTTCCAGATATAAACCAGAGACAGATAATTTTTATTGTTAAAATAGTTCCATTCCAATCAAATTTTACAGAAAACATCTGTGAATAGGATTTTTCCTAAGTTTTTTCAGGAGATACTAATTATAAATTCAAAGACTCGACACGTGAATACTTCTCGGGTTGTTTTTTAATCTTAGTTTGATCACTTTTGATTTTCTTTTTTACTTTAGATATTATAGTAATCCCATTTGAAATTGTATTTAATAAACAATGCCTGTAAATCAAGAATTTAGTGTTAGAAATATTTTTTCATCATGATCTTAATCTATCTTTTACTTAAAATTTAAATGACGTTTACTTATAGTTACTAGTGCGATTTACTTCTGCTAAAATGTTATACAACCTTTTACCACTAGATGTCAGTATTGGTCAGTCAGAGGCCAGGACTGTGCCTTTTTTTAATTTAATATTTTATAGTGGACATATTTTCAGAATAGGGGTTGGACAAACGCTTTTAGTTGATAAACCTTCCACAAGATTGTAACAGTCTTTTAAATAAAAGTAAAATTTATACGAACCCAGTCTAGTTACAAAAATTCACTGTTGACAGTCGGGAATGTAATCACGCATGCGCAGCAGTCTCATTTAGAAAGACAACGATGAAAATTTCTATGGGCAGAGCGCGAACACACCGCGGGATGCGTGTGTTTTCTCTGTACCATGAATCATTTTATCCAGAGATAGGTTTTTAAGCTGAACATTATCTGTACTTGTTATTTCAAGAGGAAGGTCTCGTCGTATATCCGTTCCTTCTGTCTTGTGTCTCCCGCGAAGCTGTTGTCAGACAGGCCGAAGATTGGATTCTGTTGCTGGGAGGAGACCACACAGACTCACCTCCCTCCTTGTTAGCAATATTATTAGCTGGCTACGATGCATGTCTGCGGCTGCTGTCATATCCACACCGCGGACCGCTTTATAACGAGGCAGGCCTCTGCTTAATTGGTTGTGTGACCCCGTTGGACCTAAAGGGTGATTTGGAAATACGCAGCACCTTTCAAGGTAATGTTCTTCCCAGCTAACGTCATTCATGGGTCCTTTGAATGCAGTGGGGCTGTTGTACCAGCAAGCTAACGGTTAGCTGGCGTAAGTTAGCCACTATTTATTTGCATGCTTAGTCGCTCTGGTAACCCAGTTTAGAGGTTACGTTCTCGGAAAACAAATGTTGTTTTTAAATTAGGTCTTCGTTATAGAACATATCCTCTTTTTATAGAGTTTATGTTGAAGTTGCTCTGTTGTTGCAACCAAGCAGCATTAGGCCGTCTAGTGTTGAATTGTGGTCACCAATAACGCAATGAAAACTCTACAGGTTATAGTGGAAGTGTAGCTAATACTAGTCAAGTATGGTGTTATAAAACGAAACAAAAACACACTAATCATTAGCGACGAGGTTCTGCATCTTAACACCTTAATCAGGTCGTCACCTGTTAATAACTGAAAAACATTTGTTTGAAGTTCTGGTTTAAATTGTGAATTAAAAAAATATAAAACCATAAAGGTTATACCTATAGAGGGATGAATTAAGCCTATCTCGAAGATTAAAGATTAAATCTCTATTTTGGGAAACTAGAAGAACTCTGGTGAATTACCAAAGGCTAATGCAAGTAAACCTCATTAACTCAACATATCATTGAAAAGTTAATGACGATTGTTGTCTTGACAGTGGTCTAGTAGACTGACATATTAATGGAAAGTTGAGTGGAAGGAAAATGTAGTGAAAAATTACAAATATGAATATGGGGTTAAAACATTCAACATTTCTGGTGGAGAATCACAAAATTTGGACAGTGGCTGAAATTATTGCTTCAAGACCTATCACACTGCAAGACATGACCTACAACTGTCCTATTCCTTGAATAGAACAGAGTTGTGAACCCGCTAAAATTTTTAATACTCATATCCCTTATGCCCTTACATGTTTAATTTTCAATACTACGGGGATAACAAAATCACAATAAAACACATAAAAAAAATACTGTATTAATATAATTAAAACAAAATTCTATCTCAACATAATCCCAGATACTAATTAAATTAAATAAGTATATAAATAAATGTGAAATAAATTACCTATTTATTAATTTGCAAATAATCCAGAAAGCTAAAATCAACAAAAGCAAAACTATGCAAACAACGCTATCTTTGGTATCGATACCAAATTAGTATTTTATCAGGATACGTTTGAGTATTGATAGTTTTTGGAGCTTTTATGTTTTTTGACAACCCAGTAAAACCAAACTGGAAGCATAGAAAGGGTGAGGAGGACAGGAACTGTTGCTCAGTTGTCCAAAAATCACTACATCTAGTTTATTGGCATTGTATGACAGCTCTGGATTCTCTGTGCCCAACTAAACCTCAGAAAGAATCTAAGGATTGTTGCCAAGAGGAAGTCAGCAGAGCCAACAATGCAGAAGAGCTGAAGGCCGCCATTAAAGTAACCTGGGCTTCTTTAGCAGATTCACAGGCCTCCATTCTACCATGCATGGATGCAATAATTACTGCAAAAAATAATAATATAACAATAATAAACAGACCACATAATGAGCATATACTTCACAATGCATGAAAATACTTTTCAATGAGCTTATTGTTTCCTTTCACTTTTTTATTTATCGATTAGAATGGTTTATGGTCCACATTCCTTTCATTGTAATAATGAATTGTTCTCTCACAATGTTTTCAGTACACAGTTGCTTAACGCTGGCTTCATTAAACACCATTTGACTGTTTTCCATGTGCTTTTGTGTGGAATGTTCTGACTTTATAGAAAACCATGTTCCCCCGGTTCTGATCAGCTCTTTCTATAAATGAAAGAACGTTACTATAAATAATCAGTGGTCAAAGCGTACAGCAAAGTAACCAGCCTCTGTTCTTTAACTGCTCGTTCAGTTTAATTTTGGTGCTATGTTTCTTTTTTCTCAGGATGGATGTTGACCTGTGTGCGGGCGGGGACGGTAGCAGGAAAAAGGGAGAGCTACCTGGGGCCGTGGACGGTGGGACGATGGACGTCGTCCCTTTGGAGATGTACGACTCTGCCAGGGCGAAAATATCTGCAAACCTGCGGTGGCTTTTTGCCAAAGCCTATGGCATTGGTAAGTTTTCAATCATCCTACACAATCTCAAACTTGTTTTTCTTTTGTATTAAAGAATGACTGGCAGCCAGGTTGGTCATTTGAGATGTTCATTTTAACTGTTACAGACATGAGAGGAGTTGGAGCGCACACGTATTTATAACGCCACCTCCCCCATGACACTTGGCAACTGAAAACTCCCCACTGACTCACCGGATTCTTGCATTCTTATACGATTTAACCTAAATCACACTGAGGGACAGTCACTGATCCTTCAGCTATATTTGTTATCATGCTCAGTGGATAGAAAATATTCATCTACACATCCTATCACTCACACTCCCTGTTAGGATTACATCAGCATTACTAATCGGAGCTTAGTGTTAGATGTTATGTTAGTTCAATCTCAATATTTTCTTCATTAGAAACACTTTTTGCTGCAGAAATATCAAGACACAAATGTTGTATTTAAGGGAAAGCTAATGGAGAGTGATTCATAGGGCCTGATTTAGGAGGGGACTCAATAGACGGCAAAGTTCTGCACTGAGCTTCCTAAATAACAGAATCTCTCATCATGTCCTGTCAGCTATTCCATTGTTTTTTCCATCATCGCTTCTACCAGGTCTCTTTTAATTGTAAACACAATTTTGTTGTTCAAGTGGGACCCTTCTCACACGGCTTCCTCTGTCTTTTTATTCTACAAACCCCTCCGCTAAAGATTTGCTCCAAAATTGATTTCGATGATTAAATAAACAGCTGAATGAGATGGCAGCATGAACTCGAGTAAGGAAAGTATTTTCTGGCTGTCAATCTTTGATCGAGTCGTCTTTTTTTATATATATTTTTGAATAAAGAGATGTCATTCTACTGTAAAAAGAACCTCACATAAATGTATTAGTCAGCTGCTGAAACCTATCATGGTACCTTTGCCTAGTTCGGCATTATATTTCCAATTTTTCCTTCTTCTTTTTTTTTTTAAGACTCGTTTCCAGATTGGTGACAGCAAGCTTTGAGTTTTTCCTAACTTTTCTCTCTTCAGGCCACTTTTCTCCTGCGCTGCTAACTAGTAGCATGTAGTGTTATAGGCTCCTGGCATTTGGAGGATGTGAATTAAATACAGAGCTCTCAATTCATTTAAAAGCTGTCACTGTGTCTAACCTAAAACACAGGAGACGCTGATGCTTTGCTAAATAACTGCATGCAAACATATAATACAGTAAGTGTAGTCATACTGATGGAGCTTTGTTTGATATCTGATGAATAAGTTCCTGATTTCAGGTTTTGCATGTCTGGCCAAGTCATAAGTCATCATTACAGGCTCATCTAAGCCTCCCTTTGTACTCTGCGGTCTCTTATGATCATTACACAGATTTACTAATATCACTGAAGCATGCACTTTAAAAAATTGGCAGTAGTTTTTGGGGTTTTAAGGTAAACAGGGTTCAAGTAGAAAACTGTTGTCTGGTTTTATTCTCTGCTTGGATTTGCTCATTAAGGCTCATCCTGCTTTAACTTTGTCATGCTGTTGTCTGCCATCACGGGCTTTTGGTAATGATACCGATGGAGGTCTGGATAATTATGGCATCGTCCCACAGACAAAAAATAATATACTTCAGCATAGTCTGTCTGTAGTGGATCCAGAGGGAGACGACTCTGTGAATCTACCTCCCATTGAGACTTAATTAATTAGTCCTGTTGTATTGTCACCCTATGGTGTCTGCTACAATGCAAACGCTGCACAGTCGTCATTTTGTTTCCGGCTGATGTGAATCCTCCTCGTGTGCCACAGCTGATCCCAGCTGCTGACATCGTCTGACACCGAGAACCAGTCGCATATTTCCAGGCAGTCCTCCATCCTCCGCTCTGCTCGTGCAGATGGTGTGGCACTGGTCCTGGTTAGCTGTTTGTGACGTACAAGGTCCTGGCTGCTGTTGCCAGGCTGTACCATCATGCTCCACCCCAGTTAGGGCCTGTTTTTTTTTTTACGATGCTGTGGGTTGCAGGAAGGCGGGGTCAGCTGCCACATGACATCAGTATCTGGAGAATGAGCTTGGATGGGAAGATGTACCTTGCCAGGACCCTTTTGTTTGCTGTCACAATAACTCCCTCTGTCATCATGTGTTGATTCACTCCAGGAATGACACGGACTATTAGCTTAACAGATTAATCCCGTGTCTCAACACCATTGCTCAGGCCCATGTTGATAGGTGTTGCAATAATGGCTGCAGGCTTAATTATAACAAACTTTCCCTTTAAATTCCTATCACTTGTTCTCACAAGGAATCTTCTGTACATTAGAGAACTTCTTTATTAAACTTGAGTGCTTTTTTTTTAAAGTTGCATCTACTTGAATGGTACAGTGAGAAGCTGAAGTTTGCACAGGGGAGGACCGAAGAAAGAAAACAAATCAGCTTGACTTAAAAGCTTTAGAAATAAAAGGAAATGTATCTGTGAACCAGGAAAGCCCGTCTGATGTCAGCTTGCGTTTTAGCTTTTACAGTTTGGTAATATCTTACCTTTGATGCTGTTGTTTGATGGATCACTGGTAGCGATGAAGATATTTATCTCACTGGAATTTGTTGGTTGAGATCTTTAATGGGGTTTGAATTTGTTCACATTGCGTTTGAGAGAAGAAAAAAATGACCAGTTGCTTAAACTTTAGTGCAGTCCTCTCTGTTTTAAATGCATTGTTAATCATTTTGCTTTTCTTTGTTTCTAATAATATGTGGACACAACTTACAGAGGTTTTCTCACACTTTGCTTATGAAGCAAACTGTTGGTATAATTAAATTAAAAGCTGTGTTTCAGTCATCCCAACAAAGCCCAGCACAGTATTCTTTCTGCTCTGTCACAGAGATGCAGGGGATCAGGATTTGTCAATTCCCCCCTGATCCTAAAGTTGAAAAGGCACAATACTAAAGAATTGGATATTTTAAAAACATTTAGTCTTCCCTCGGTTCTTGATGAATGAAAAACTCATAAATCCAGCAAACTATTTTGGTCTGTTACACATACATGCTAATAATCGCAGTTCCTTCACTTTTTGTTGGATTAAAACCATTTAAGGTGCGAAAGATGTTCAAGAAAAATCAAAATTGTTCAAAATGGAAATGATGGGTCTCACAAAAGAACAGAAATTGGTTTGGTGCAGGAAAAGCCTGATTAGTGCAGCTCTAATCATTAATGAGAAACAGAAACTCCGTAGGTCACATCCACGAATACCCAAAGCTGTATAAATAGGAGATCCTTAAAAAATCAATACATTTTAATACTTACTATACGGTTGATTTCATTTTATGTGTTGGATTCTGTGATCCTGTTCACATTTCCGTCGATGATCAAAACAAGCGTCGTCAACATTAGAGAGCAGAGAGGGAAGAGTTCAAACCTCAGGTTGTCACACTGGGTCCCTGAACAAGACGCTTCCTCGCTGCTCCCTAACAGACCAGTGAAAGGCTGAGGGAACATTTAGTTGTAATATAAGACAAATGAAGATTATTATCTCTAATCCTTCACAACCTATTATTGTCATATCATCACTTGGTTACAGATGCAGTGAATGTAATGATTGTTGGGACTTTATTCTTTTTCTTTCTACTTCTGCAGCATGTTTTTTTACCTGCCTGCTTGCTCACCAGTATTTTTCACAGCAGATTGCTGACGAACAGGTTTCTCCCTGCCTTCCCACAGTGTGGATACTAGGAACATGTCATCAACACGCGTGCAGCTTCTGCTGTATTAACAGATCCGTGACTGAATGCTAAACATTCAGCAGGAACGGGGTCATGTCTGCTGCCACACCGCTTTCCTCGGTGGCTGTTGGAAGGATTTTGTCCTTGATTGTAGATCTTTTAAACATCCAGGATAAATCTAGTTTGTGCAGCTGCTTTGCTCTATGTCCTTATAAGGCTGCGGCATGTAGTTTTACAATGACTTCACATACTCTGTAACAGATCTACCTCTACATGTCACAGTTTTTTTCCTCCTGTGTGGCTCCAGCTGTTAAGTAAGTAGAGTCTGCACCGTCGCCGGAGAAGTCTTTGACTAGAGAATCCGCTGCCCAATCTGCTCCTAACGCAACACGCTGACTTATAATTACAAAGATCAATGTTTGCTCGGTAAACTGAAGCAAACATGAAACAAATTTGACCTAATATTATGACTCCCTGCCTTCCTGTTGGTGATGGAGGTGCTGTTGTGCAGCGTGGGTGCTGCTAGGCAACGCATTTTCCTATTTATAAACACCGTTATTGTCTAAATCAAGCTGAACTGTGTAAACTTTATGGTTTCAGAATAGAGCATCGCACATCCCAGTCTCAAAGCATCCTTCAGTGCCACAGGCGTCGCCTAACCACCGATTCTTTCCTTTGCAGACCATATTCCAGAGGATCTAAGGGACCCGTTCTACACAGACCAGTATGACCAGGAGCACATCAAGCCGCCTGTCATTCGCCTGCTTCTGTCCTGTGAGCTTTACTGCCGCGTGTGTGCTCTCATCCTCAAGACGGAGCAGGCCGCGTCTCTTCAGTCCCACCTGTCGGTCATCCAGGCTCTGTCCAGAAAGGGCATTTATGTCATGGAGAGTGACGATACTCCCGTCACAGACGGTGACCTGGCCTGTATTCCTATAAAAATGGTAAGGAAATGTTTTAAAAGCTGGAATTATGTGGTGTTAAAATATGTTGATAGCTATAAAGTATTTACTCCCTTAGATGGACAACTCCTCATTTTCCATTTTGGCAGTAAAAAGAACGCTACCATGCATCCAGGGCCTGAAGAAAAAAAAACAGTAATGCTGTGTTTTATCTTGTATTTTTTATTTTATTTTTTGCATCGGATGGAGCATCCTAAATGCTCCTCATTCCTGTTTTTCCACCGAATATTACCTGAAAAGTCCCAGGAAGGATCTCCGATGTTTCACTGCTCCCTCGTTTGCAGATAATACATCTCATTATGGTTCCAAAGCATTAGAAACGGCTCTGAAAACCTCTGTCCAGACTGATTAACGTCTATGATATTGTTTCTCACTATTTCTTGAATTTGTTTACATAAGTGCTTAATGTGTTGCTGTTCGTAATGATTTAAACTATAATTTTCTACAGGGGTTCCATGTGAGCTGATTTCTGAGTTGTAGACGTCAGGCTGTTATCAGGGGGTCATAATGGACCAGATTACCTTCAATGGGTTTTTTTTTTCTCCCTTAAATTAAATCATTGTTTGAATTTGAACCAAAAAGCAACAAGAATGAATGTAAATCCTTTAAGACGTTGTGTGTTTGACAGACTCAATCCTTCTACAAATCCTTAAAAAATGTCACTTCTAATACAGGTCGAACGTCAGTGAAATAAACCATTTCAAAGGAACTTTTTCTACTTTTAACATCATAATAGCGGAAGGAGTTTTCCTATTATCTGTCTAAGTCAGGCTTTTAGAAATAATGAGACATTTAGAATCCATGTCAGCTTTGAAAAGGACTTTGTATGGGCATGAAATATCTTGCTCATGATTACTCATAAAATCAACATAAAGTACTTTGCATAAAAGAGTTGTGGACACAGTTTGCTGCTGGACTTGTTGGAACAGCCTCGAAATGATTCTGCTGAATGCTTATCTTTTCTATTCAAATAAGGAGCTGGGATTTGACTGTTATACCACACCTGTAAGGACCTTTATTCAAACTTGGGGCTGTGATTAGGATTTAACTTTGCCTGTGCTGTGTCTTAACACTGGTTTTAACTGAGTGTCCAGTGAACAAAGAGCCATATGCTGCATACAGAAGAAAACAAATCATGATTTGACATGAACTTTTCCCTCTACCTGCATCTGTCTTTAGCCTTACAGACAGATTTTATTCAGCATAAAGAGTTTTTGTGGGGAGCCTTATCATTTTATCTCATTTTATGAGAATCATTGGCTCTGAATGTACAGATAAGTCATGACGCTTGGAGTCCTATTTTTAACTGTGAAAACTGAACTAGGATCAGTTTGATGTAACTGTGAACTGGTTGGTTCACCCTTAGCTCTGATTAAGTGATTATGTCCAGATTTAAAAAATAAAAATAGAGAGAGAGCATATCGTGTATATATATATATATATATATATATATATATATATATATATAAAAATATAAATCTAAGCCCTTTCTTTTTATCTACTGCCGCTAATATTAATTTTGTCTAATGACCTTTTGGACAAAGCTTAGCTTAGCCTAACTCTAACCTTTTGAGGAAAATCTGTATGTCTTCATTCAGCTTAATAATACCAACATATTATTGGTATGGAGCAGCAGAAGAGCAGATGTCAATTATCGGGCCAGGCGCTACAATGCACCCAAAGTATTGTCCCACCGATTTGTCAGTTGGGTTCTAATTGATTTACTGGAGAAAAAAACTTTTGTAATCCAGTATTTAGTTATAAAAGGCAGTAAGGTGGCAGTAATATGCTTAATGTGGGTTTACAGCCACAGAAGGAAAGGGAGAGCTGGAGCCAGTATCCATTCATGCTAGTAGAAGAAAGGTTGAAAACTCCAGAGAGCATTCAAGCTCATGGAAATAACGAAACCTTTGAGCCAAACATGTAGTTAATTCAGGGAAAATTTAAATAAACATTTTTTTTGGGGTCAAAAAATGTAGCTGTTAGTTATTGTTGATCTTGGTGAACAAACGGTAGGAAAAGCATTAAAACAGTTAAGGTTGTATTCCCAACTATACATGTTGCATCTTTCAACACATCCTGGTTACAGCACCTTTTTCTAAAGAGGCCCTTTCTCTGTATTTTCCCACTATTTGTAAACACATGATCTTCTTTTCTTTTGCTCTCCTAACTAATCAGTTCTCTCTGACACTCTTGAAATCTTCCACGGTCTGATGTTTGGGTTGTGTTTCTGTAAACCACATCCCAGCGACTGATGTTTGGATCCTATTCATGAGATCTTGCCATTAAAACCTAGCAAGAGCATCTCACACAGGACAGGATGAACAGACAGCAGCTCACTCAGCCTCCCCCACTACTCCTCCTGCTTTCGTAACAATAGGCTGGGAGCGGGCCTGGCCTGTGCTGGCAGCTGACGAGATGATGTGCGTCTGCTTTTCCTGCTGCTGGCCTGACAAAATAATCTGCACCGGTCTGTGTATAAGCAGCCAGACACAAAGCGTAGCTAGGAGAGGGAAAATTATGAGATTATCTCTGATAGAGCGCTGTAAACCTCCTCCTGGTTTGCTGACTCGACAAGATGTTTCTATGGCAACCAGTTTTCCTACTATTTCAAAGCCTCTGTGTGAATGAAGGCACGGCTGTATATGAGACGGTCCATCCGCACCTTGTTCAGTTTGTTGTGGGGCAAAGCTTGGAAGGAGCCGTCTACTTGGGTCAACTGGATGGATGGATGGATGGATGGATGGATGGATGGATGGATGGATGGATGGATGGATGGCAACATGTTTGGAAACAAAGCTTCTAGTAGCTCTTTTCTAAGTTTTTTTCATTGCAGCCTTCATTTAATGTAGTACCTCATGTCCGTATTAGGTTTTAAAATATGCAATTTAGGAATCTGATTCCGACTTCCTAGTTCTAATAAAATGTAGATTACTAAATGCTTCTGTTTCAATATAAAAGGCTCTTTAGTTGCTACTTTATAGGTTTTTGTTACATTGACATCCTCAATATTTTACTTTTTCTAATTTATAAATTTCAAAACAAATCTAGCGTTTCATATAAACACATTAACGCAATAAAATGGCCTCAAGAAAGTCGTTCTTGTTGGGATTCTGTTTTGCATCTTTGTGACAATCTAAAATTTCAAAAAGGTATTAAGAAATCTTCATACAGAAACTAAATAGTATGTTCAGTCCAGTTTATGGTCTATAAACCTGGTTAGGGCTCTGTTAGCTTGAATTACTGCATTCATGCTGTGCATCATGGAGGTGATCGGCCAGCAGCTCTACTGAGGTCTGTAGGAACGTGCTTAAAGCTTGTCCGAGTTGTTTGCTCTGCTGTTTGTTGTTTTCTCTAAACAATATTTAAATTTAGGTTGGGGCAGGTTCTGTGGTTGATCAAGGACAGTGATGGACAGGTCATTAAAGCGGGCTCCTTTGGCAGTGGGAGCAGGTGCCTAGTGCTGCTGGATGGAAAAAGGGAAATATGCTGTGCTTTAACTTTTACTGTTAGATATAATAAAACAACCTAAACTCAGTCAACGACGTGCCTCCCTTTACCTCAGGCATCCTTACAGGCAACCTTTACACCATATTTCAACCTTTTTTGTTGGAAAAAATCATAGTTTTGCTCAAGAGTAGAGTTTGGGTAAACAATCAGCAGAGTTTTCACAAGCTTTATGCTTCCTATATACGTGTGTGTCATGTTCATCTGTCTCTAACGCTGTTGTTTTTCAGGAAGCTGTTTCTGTTCTTAGTCTCCATGTAGGTTGTGCAGTAGTGAAAGCTCTCAATAACTCATTTGCTGCTAACAAGCTTAATCTCTGAGCACTTCCATCAACAATTGGATTAAACCAGGAGCATGTTTCATTAAGCACTGGCAGGAACAACCGTGTGTTTATAGGTTAGTTTTGTAATAGTTACATGGCTTTTTAGGGTCCTGCATAATAAGCAGAATGGTTCATCAGGAATATTTATTCAGAATCTGAATGTTAATTTTTCCTGTTCGGTTTGAGTACTGATCCCATTTATCTGCTGTGAAATCCCACTCTGGCTGTGAAGTCAGTTCTTCAACAGATCAGCGTCGACACTCAGTTGCAGCACACTTTGCTATGCTCTGTAATTTTATCATAATGTAAAGAGATCGTTTTTTTTTTTTTTATTTTTTTTTTTTGGAAAATATGTTTTCAGCTCCTGTTAAACGCTGGGCTGCACAGGCATTCAAAAGATTAACCTCATTCTATTATTCTCTGATGTAAATCCAGTTATTTAGTGGCTGTTTGGTACCAGAACCGCCCTGGTACCACCACCAGACACGGCCTCCTGTCACCAATCAATGTCCAAAACAATACTTTCCTCAAGTCTAATTCAATTTAGAATGAATGGTAAAAGATTTAAGATGAGTTAATACCCAAATCAGTTCTGCTATCAAAAACTGGGAGGAATATTTTATATTTTACTTTACATTTTATACCTGAAACACTCTGCTCACCACTAATAGCCTGGATGCTAAATCTCTGTTGTGGCGACTTTTTGCGAAACGGGAAAATCGATACTGAGTCAGAGGTATATTCTGCAATGCCACCCTGATAATTTGAGCCTCTTTACCAAAACCTTTCTGAGACTTTAGTGATATAGGACCTCCCAAATCATCTGTCCCTTTTTAGGCTAATAATCTCTGTTTGCATTGTTTTGTTATATCACCGTCTTTGGAGACCAGGAAGTAAAAATCGATCATAATAGAATTACCCATGTTTTTCTTTCTCTCTCCCACAGAGTGCGCATATTTCAATGATCGACGCTCTAATGATGGCGTACACGGTGGAGATGATCAGCATCGAGAAAGTGGTGGCCTCTGTCAAGCGCTTTTCTACCTTCAGTGCCTCTAAGGAGCTGCCCTTTGACCTGGAGGACGCCATGGTCTTCTGGATAAACAAGGTTGGGTCACACTTCAGATGTAGTAGAAACCAAAACGACTTTGCTAGCTGTCAGCTCTCTGAAACACACCTTGTTGGGGGTCGCTGGCTGCTGTTCCACAGTGTAATCTGCAGTGACAGATCCACTGAACATGTGGCTCTTTAAATATGGGAAGTGAAGGAGGGATGTGGCTCTGTTATGGGAGACATTTAATGGTTTTAGACATTTTTGAATCATGTTGGCTCCTGTGAACTTCAAATACGTCAGTTTGCATTTATTCTGGTCTTAGTAGCGAAACGGATGCACCAGGGATCGATATCATCCAGCTATTAATTGATCAGATTAATTATTGACTTTTTTTTGTTTGTTTTTTCTTCTTATTTTTAATCTCATTAAAACTAACCAACTTGTTTTGTCTCCATGATGATCTCCACATTCATTCATTTTCAATGGGAGTCAAAACTAGGAATGTAAACAGACTTATGATCAATTTTCAATTATTAGACTTGGTTGGTTTAAATTTGTTCCATCCAATGAATTGATAACATCACTGATATTTGCATGATAAGTAACGTCAGAGCAGAGCCTGGAGCAGAGTCCAGAGTCTGGGATTATTTCCACTGTTTAATGGTGAGAAGGATGCAGAATGAACCTGTCTAGAAATAGAAAGTATAAAGTAAGTTTACATTATCACCTATTGTCCATTTAGCTAGCTGTGTAAAGGCGCTGCTAGCAGCACCGAATGCTAGATTACGCTACAAACATAGAGAGACTCGTCACAATTACCCTCCAGTTCATTGAAGGGATAAATAATCTGACAGTCTAGTTTAACATCTCTGTACATGGAAATTATGCGTTTCCCATATTTTATTCATCTCTTTTTGACTGACTAACATAATCACTTCTTTTTTTGTTATATCTTCTAAATATGTTTAGTTTAATAACGTGTGAGAAAGTGTTTTTTTTTTTGTTTTTGTTTATTCATTCAGTATTTTATTACAACTGACACAATAAATTGTTAAATTATAATGATGTATTTTTTTCTTTTAATTTGGCATATTTTAAAAACAGTATTTAGCCCTTGATGTTATGAAAAGATCTTGATAACTGGGTAATCTGAGCTTTGTGAGAATTGAAAACACAAAAACTGATTATTCATCATAATCAGCTGCGGAAATCTACAGGAAGATGACTTTCCCAGGAAGACTCCTCAGAGAATACAGTTCTGCATGTGGGTGAATTCTGTTTGCCAACTAGCAAAGGCATACATAGAGAAAACTTTATCCTGGGTTCATGATGTCTTCTTATGGTCTGTTCATCCCATCCTCTTAAACAAAAAGTTAAAAGGTGGCTTGGATGATTTTTCTGTTAGGGAAGCTTGTTTTTCCACCTCCTAACTTGGTAGAAAACAATAATCATGTAGAACAAGTTGGCGAGTATTTTCAGTGTAGAAGTCATGAAGATGATTGGGTTCAGGTGTCCACCAAGCACCTTCACATCTAAAGTCATAAAAATCCCAACATTCTTTGATTTCTGCTTCCTTTTTGTATGTCCAAACATTAATTAATGGGATTACTGTTGCAGGTGAACATGAAAATGAGGGAGATGATGGAGAGGGAACACAAAGTCAAGCATCACCCCCTGGAGTCTCCCAGTCACCAAAAGGTTAGACCATTCATTGTTATTTCTATACAAACAGTCCAAAGAAACAGAAAAACGAGTTGGAACTATTTCTCATTTCCACATCAAGCTGGATTAAAACAGGAAAACAGCAGCTTCCTGTTTGCTCTGGGAATGTGTCTTGTGTAATGGCCTCCTGCAGATCAGAGACATCAGATCCTCTGCTCTTCTTTCTCCACTCAGGAAGCAGATCTGATCCTTTTTGCTTGTAACCTTTGACTCTTTAATCTCTGCTCCTGTTCCTTTCTCACTTGTCCCTGCAAACTGGATAGTCTCCCTCCAAATGGTATTGGAAGCTAGTCCCTGTAAGTTGGATGCCCCCCCCCCTCCCTGAATACACCCATTCTTACCAGCTGATTCCTCTTTGCACGTATAGTTTTGTGTTGGTGTGTGCACACACTCCACCATTAATCATTCACGCTCATTCAGTGCTGCTGTTTGTGGCCAGTGCATCACCATTAGGGGAGAAAAAAAAAGACAAACTTCTTTTCCATTGTGGCAAATATGTCAAACAGCTGTTTGGTATTCCAGCCTTTGAAAGTTATTTCCTTCGCTTCACATCATTTGCTGCTTATAGCCTAGCCTAACTAGGCCATGTGGATGAAGTGTATGTGGTTAGTTGCCTGTTCAGAGCTAGCGTACAGAGCTAACCCATGCCCACACCTCTCCTTTGCTTTGCAGACCCATCCTTGGCAGCCTCTTCTCACTGATCTGCTTTTGTCATTCTCCCACCAGTCGTTCTCACACTAAATGAAATGTTCCTCTGACGGTGACTCTGCTTTGTGTATGTGTCAGCCCGACGCCGTGCCCGAGCCGGCCCACTGCATGCTGGAGCCACAGGATCTCTATGATTTGGTACAGTGTTCTGCTCTGGTCAGGGGAAGGCTCACCTATACTGCTGTGAAAAGTGTCCTTCTGCTGTTTCCTGATTCTCTTTGACACACAAAAAAATCTGATCATAAACAAACTGTTAAGAACAGCTAGAAATACAAGATGACTTTTTTTTTTATGATGATTTCATGGATAAAGAGAAGAATTTGTCTAAATCAACCTGGTCGTTTTAGGAATAATAATGGCCACTTAAACCCAATGACGACTGGTTATTTGGAGACCACTAAGGATGCCTTCGGTCGCTTTTTTTAAATGGGATTATTTTTGGTTTGGATTATTTCTTCCCCCTAAGAAGCTAAATCATCATTAGAAAACTACATTTTTGTATTTATTATGTGTATCTTTCTCTGATAGTTAAATTTCATTTGATCTCAGACATTTTGCAAAGCAGTAAAAATAAAATCCAAATTTCGGCGAATGGTTTTATCACAGCACTGTATGTGGAGCCTTTGTTTGGTTGCTAGCTGTTGCCCCTGTGAGCCTGTAGGTTTATAGAAGATCTCAGGTTAACGCTTTAATTATTTAATTTGCTTTTACTTGGGTATAGATTTGTTTAGTTAGTTGTACTAAATGTGAGATGATTTTAGAAACGCCCTTTTTTCATTTGATTGTGTTCCCAAACGCTTATCTTTAGAGTTGCCTATTATTTGTTTTTTTTTCCTTTCAATCGTTTAATACGAATTATTCCAGGTGTCAGAACCTAACCTTGCACTAAACCCATGAGTGAAAATATCCTGGTAGTTTGATTCACTGATATCATGCAGCCGTTGGAGTGAACCAAGCTACATCACTAATGTTGACCATCTGATTGTGCCAAAAATACTTTTTGAACATTTTCTACACTTTTAACATTGCAACTACAAACTTCAGTGTTTTTATTCTTGATTTAAGTGAAATGTCTCCAAATAGTAATGATGTGTAAAGAGTTTTTCAAGTTATTTTTAATAAGCTTTATGATTTTAGCTCAATATTTCCTTTAGTTTTCTTTAAAATCCCACAAATAAAACACTAAAGAAACCTCTAATCCTAAGCTTTTTTGTATTTACAACAATGGTGTAGCTGGACACTCGGTGCTGAACATCCTCGCTGCCTCTAAGTGGGCCAATGATCAGCCCAGTTTCCACCACACTCAGCTGGTTCATGCAGCGTTCTTGAACTGCATTTCCTCGCTGGCCGTCTACTTAACACAACCAGTGTCTGACCTTCCTCTCTGATCTTCATGCCACAATCTAACACCTTCACCTCCATCTCCTCCCAGCTCCCCAGTTCTTCAGGGTTCTCCCTAATCTGGTAGATTATTGTTCAATTTGACCTTTTTTTCGGTCAGCAGTGTGTTTTAAAAATGAACCAATACACCATCTGATCAGCTCAAGAGGTTTCTAAAATAACAGCCTTTGTTTTCCAAGTCCTGGGGGAACCTTGACCCGCTGCCTTCATCAATCGGTTTTGAGCATTAACCTTTGCAGGTTAATGTGCTTTGGCAGTAATTTCAAGCTGTGCCTCCTGTTGCTTTATGCTTTGGTGATGTTTTTTGAAAGCCTGATCATCTCCCCCTGCTGGTCAGGTGCGGTACCGCCGGGAGCATGCGTCAGGTCGCCAGCTGCCCTTCTTCCCACTGCTGGAGGACCTCATGAGGGATGTTTGTGACGGAGCTGCGCTGCTCGCCGTGGTTCATTTCTACTGCCCTGATATCATGAAGCTAGAGGGTAGGAAACATGCTGCACTGTTTCTGTAAACGGCAGCAGACTGAATGTAGCATCCATGTGTGATTCTATTTTCGTTCCTGTGTGCCCAGCGTGACATTTCCAGCCGTCGGTTCATTGAGCTGTATCCTGATCCGACCCGTTCTCTCTGCCTCTCTGATCAGATATTTGCCTGAAGGAAGTACCCTCCATCGCTGATAGTCTGTACAACATCCAGCTGCTGAGGGAGTTTTCCAGCGAGTATCTGAATAAAAGCTGCTATCTGACCATGGAGGACATGCTCTATTCACCGCTTGTCCTCAAGGTACCAAACCTGAAAGGTTTTAGTTTCCTTACTAAAATAATCCAACCTTGTTTCCCTACCTTTGAATGCCCCTCCTTCTCTCTCCAGCACAATGTTATGGTTTTCATCGCTGAGCTGTTCTGGTGGTTTGAGACGGTCAAACCGGAGTTCGTCCAACCCAGAGACCTTCAAGAGTTTAAAGATGGTAAGAATCGCATCTCTCACCGTTCTACAGCAATCTGCTGAAAGAAGGGGATTTAATGCAAGGTTTCAACAACACAGCATTATTTAGAGTTTCAATACGCTGTTTTTCTATTTAGCTCGAGCCATAGCTCATCCCAAGAGTGCCCGTCCATCAGTGCCCATCTCCAACGCCACCAAGCGCAGCTTTCTGACCAGTCCTGGTGTAGCAGAGAACCAGAGCAGCCCTGAAGTCTGTAACAGGTACTTCCTGCACCCTGAAGGCTCTGACCCTCTGTAAGTCTTTCCTCGTCTTTCTTTACATTCCCTTCATCAGCTTGTTCCCAGTTCCATGTAATTCTCTGTCATTAATCAGATTGTCTAGACTCATTTCAAATGTGAACAACTACAATGTGAGGAAATGATTTGTCTTTGTTTCATTTTTTTTTTTGCACTGGAGGTTTTACTGTTTGTTTTGTTTGCTCCTAGTAAGGGGGGTCCAACCTTCAGTCCCTCACATCCACTCCTCCCTCTGAGGCAGAGACAACAGAAGCAACAAGGTGACGACAGCGGAGGTAAATATAAGACTTCCTTCCTACATGCTGCGATTTTTAAAGAAACTTGATTATTGCACAACAGACTGTATTACTTGGGACTATTCATCTCTGGCTCGACGTTAAATTCGTGGTTGTACGTTTTACGGTCACTGATACCTTCTAAACAATAAGCAACTTTATCAGTGCACACCAGATCAGGCTGACATTTATCTGTGCTGCTAGACATCCATACAGATTAGAAAGAGGGAAAGTTTATCATTCGCGGCTGTGGGAAAAGAGAGCAACTTGTGATGCTAGTTTACAGAGATCATCTAAGATCAAGTGTGATATCTGACCTTAATGGGCAATATTACAAAAACATCAGCCAGCTGGATTAGTGATTATTAAAAAAGACGCAAAATTAGCCACATTGTAAATCCAGAGAGCGAAACCACAATCAAATAAGCTCATTAGTAAATTTTCTAATATTAAATAAATGGGTTCTGCAGAGTGAAAATGTTTGATCAAACATCAATATCCTCTAATTAATACATGAGAACGTTCTGCAAAATGTCCTTCATTATAACGCTTCAAAGTCTGGTACAGACGCATAAAGAAATCATCCAAGAGAAAGGATTCTTGTTGGACCTTTTTTTTTCTCGCTCTGTAGGTCCAAGAAACCGATCCAACTCCCTGACTCAGATGGACAAACAACAACTGAGAGGATCTGCTGCAACATGGAGCGACAAAAGGCAAAGGTACGTCACCAAAGTACAAGCATTCAGTACCTGGAAAAAGTATTCATACCCTCAAATTTCACATTTTGTCATATTAGAGCAACAAATACCTGAATTTAAATGTTTTTTTTTTACATGATTGAGCATCACAAAGAAAATATTGCAGCCCTTCCTGGACTATGTGTTGGTAAACATCATCTGGGTGCTAATAACTATGACATTATAGTCTTAATTTAAGTTTGTGTTTTGTGGTGGTTCTCATGAATTTTTATAATGAAAAATCTTAATAAATATAAAGGGAGAAAAATGCTTGTACGGTACCCCTAAATGAAACAGTATTGGTCAGAAGTCATCTAAAATAGACTCTGTCTTTGTGGGAACTAAATCAATGTATTTCTACAGCTGCTCTGTGAAAAACTGAGAGCTTTGTTTTAAAACGTTCACAAAAACAAAACATGGAACAGATCAAAGAAGATGGCAAACGGGTGAACAATGAAACCATGGAGATATTTAAAGTCGAATTAGCCGAGAACTCCCAGCAGTTTGGATGCAGACGGAAACTTTGAACAGAATAAAGAACTGGTGGCAAAATTTAAAAATGAAAAATCTTAGGTTCACTACAAGGTCTGTTATTTAATGTTTTGTTTTTTTTTTTGTAGAGAATATAACCACAAACATTCAGCAGCTTTTTAATGCAGAGTATTTTAAAACCTTGACTAAATACAGCAAACGTTCTCCCATTCCTGGTATATTATGTTAGAAAAAGAAGTTTTGCATTAAAAACTCAACTCGAATTGATGCAGCCTGTCAGTGTGATAAAGTTTGGAGACGAAATTCCTGAACTGACAGTCAAACCGAGGAAGACTGAGAGTAACATTAGAGGTGCTGCAGGCTTTCATAGGTGAGGCTGTCTATGGGGAAGATGCCTTGTTCAGAAATGTAAAACATGGTGGTGGCATCATCATGCTGTGGGAAGGTTTTTGTTTGGCAGGGAAAAGAAAATTTAACATTATTTTCAAAATAATTTCAAATGGCAACATGATAGGAAATAATGCAGTGGGTTTTAATACTTCCAGTTAAGTCAACTATTGTCCTGTAAAGATGGACGTCATGAATGTTGTTTTGTTTTTTTTTCCTTTCAGACCCCTGTCCACGCTGAGCCCCTTCATGCTCCACTCAGCCGTCGACAGCGACGCAGACGTCGCTTCTGGTGATAGTGTGAGTCTCGCTCGCTCAATTAGTAAGGACAGCCTGGCATCCAACGTCATCAACGTCACGCCCAAACACCAGGGCGCCGCCCAGCAGTCGTCACTCGCCGCCATGAGGAGAATCAACGGCCACAACCTTCTCAGTAATGTCAGCATGGAGGAAGGGGAAGAAACTTTAGTAGTTTCCAGGACGGATGCCTCCGCCGTCCCAAAACGGGTGGATACGTCAGCAGCAGGACCCAAAGCTGCTTCTGATGGCTTCTACCTGGAACCACTGATGCCTGCTGTCCTGAAAACGGCTAAGGAGAAGTCTGTGTGCCTGAACAAAGAGGAGGAGAGTGGGGAGGTGCCTCGCTCCGCAGGTAGGGGCTCTTTGCGCCGTGGAGATGGACCTTCAGCCGCAGTCCGAAGAAAAGCCCCATCTGAACTCAACCAGACTTCCGCTCCTCCAGGCGAGGAGGACAATCTGCCGGAGGAGCAGCAGCAGCAGCGGTCAGATTTCACACCAGTCCTCGCCAGCAGCTATTCCTCCAAAGAAACGGCTGAAGGTTTCTACCTTCATTCAGATTCTGAGGAACCGAAGCGTATCCATGGCTCGGAGGCTGAGCTAGAAGACCTGGATGAGGAGGAAGAAGATTTGGATGAAGCTCTGACCACTAAAGACCCGAACCACCCGAGGAAAGCTTACAGCGAAGCTGATGAAGAGGAATCAGCCAAGCTCCAGGAGGACATGAATGTCAAGGAGCATGAAGACAAGGACTTGAACGGAGGCAGCGGACGCTCCAGCCCCTGTCTCAGCACACACTCCCAAGCTAGTAGCATGGCTAGCGGCAGCGTACGCATGACCTCCTTCGCTGAGCGTAAAGCTCAGCAGCAGCGCTTCGGCAGCAACCACGACCTACGCTCCAGTGCCTCCAGCTCCCAGAGGACCACTCCAGACGGATCGGAGAGCAGCGGGCCGCTTTCTAATTCCTGGAGGCTGAAGAGAGATCAAAGCCCATCGTCTCCCTTAGGGGGATGCTCTCGCCCGGGCGAGGGCGGTACAAACGTGCTGGCCTCTGAAATCGTTCAGCTCCGGATGCAGCTGGAGGAGAAGCGGCGCGCCATCGAGCACCAGAAGAAGAAGATGGAGGTGCTGGCAGCAAGGCAGAGGCAGAAACTGGGGAAAGCAGCTTTTCTGCACATTGTTAAGAAAGGCGGAGGAAGGAGCGACACGTTACCCAGCTCCCTGAAGGCCGACATCTCTAAAGACGAGCTGAACGGGGAGAAAGGACCCTTAAGTAAAGACGATATGTGTGTTGATACCCTGAGGGGGGAGAAGGAGGGGGAGGGGCCAGGCCCTCCAGGTGCCTTAGAAGCCGACAAGAAGGGGAACGGTGGAAGCTTTTATCTAGATGAAGACTTGGACCTGAACGAGTGCAGCCGCTCCATCGAGCTGCTGAACGAGGCCATCGGCAGCATCCAGCAGCAGATGATGCAGCTGTCGCTGCAGCAGGAGATGCTGATGAAACAGAATGTACAATCCCCACCCGGTGCCACTCCACCCCCTCATCACACAGGAGATAAGAATGGAGACTCGAAGACAGGAGGAGGGTTTCACTTTGTGGAGCACCTCTCTGGGACCAGCAGCACTCCAACCAGGAAACCCCCCAAGCTAAGCTCAGGCCGGAGCTCCCGTTCCAAGCCCTCAGAGTTAAAGTTCTCTAAGGACCAGAGCCGACAGGGCCCCAGGACCCCCACATCTTCTCAAGGGGGGTCCGAGACATTACCAAACCCACGGCAGTTAGCAGGGGGCAGGTCCCCCAGAGCCGAGCAGCCTGGCAGCCCCAAAAGACCCACACCTGCTGAGATCATGGACAGACCGGGATCCGGGCACATCAGGAGCGCCACCTTCCGCCTTCACGACGAGGCAAACATGCGGCTGCCGACCCGCGTGGATCTGACCTCTCTTTCTGCCCCGGAGCTGTTTGATGAGCGCCTGCCCAGCTCGCAGAGAGAGGCTGAGCTCAGCTCACAAGGGAAAGAGGGCGTCTCATCAGAAGAGGCGCAGCGCAGCAAAGCCCACCTCATAGAGGTGGATTTGTCTGAACTGAAAGCCCCCGAGGAAGAGGAGGCTGCTGAGGACAAACCGACGGAGGACGGCGATGGAGAGCAGAAGTCCGTCTTGGGCTTCTTCTTTAAGGTGATGCACAACATCTCTCTCTTAATGACTGATCATGGATCCTTTAGTTCTGGTCTTAATGCAGCTTTTCTAAACAGATCAAAAAGTAGAAAATGTTTGCTGCTTCCAGGTCTTAAGAAGGATGGAAAAATAATGTATACAGGTGCTGGTCATAAAATTAGAATACCATGAAATAGTAGATTTATTTCAGTAATTCCATTCAAAAGGTATTATTTATATATTTATTCATTGCACACAGACTGATGCAATTAAAATGTTTATTTCATTTAATTTTGATGATTTGAAGTGGCAACAAATGAAAATCCAAAATTCCGTGTGTCACAGAATT
>JAUZNJ010047326.1:0-31695 GCA_034780135.1 Jordanella pulchra
GGATGGATGATGGATGGATGGATGATGGATGGATGGATGATGGATGGATGATGGATGGATGGATGATGGATGGATGGGTGGATGATGGATGGATGGATGATGGATGGATGGATGATGGATGGATGGATGGGGGATTCGGTAACATCCTAACATTACTTACTTATAGAGCTGCACGTTACCTTAACTCACTCAGTTAAAGTGACCTTTCATAGAAGCACCTTCTGTTCTGCAGTCTTCCCACACACCACATTGCGTTTTATATTCTGTTGGCTTTTCTGTTGCTTTAATGGATAAAGGAACAATGAGTTTTACATGCAGGAACATCGAGGCACCAATTCAGAGCGAAGAAGATAAAATTAAGAATAGGAAATTGCAAAATTGCAAGTTAGGTATCAGATAGTTTCAAAGACTTGTCTGCTTATTGAATTCTGAAACATGAAGGATGCTGCTTGACTCCCATCAGCTTGATAGCTGGGAGTTCATTTGGACAGATAGGTTACAGAACCAGGATGAGAAGCTCTATCTAATGATGATCCCTATCATAACATGATGAAAGATCAGCATAACCTTTAAACTGACAAAGAAGACCTTCAGCCTGCAGAGGACGGACAGCATCTGCAAGCAATGGGTGCACATATAATCTAGATGGACATTCAACCCAAGTTTATCACCTATTTGTGTTTCCAGATATGAATCCACCTGGTTAATACCATGGTTATGGACAGTTGTTCGACTGTAGACTCAAAGATAATGTCCTTTGATTCTTTTTTTTAATGTGAGAAAATGATAGATTGAATGATAAATGAGTTATTTGGCTAAACAGATATTTAATGTATCTCCATCTCAATGGCTTTCTATCACTTTGATGGACCACGTCTTTTCGCAAAGTTCATATAGGTTGAGACACATTACTGCAGTATCCGACCAGGTATCTTCCTCCTTGAGGATAATATTTCATGTACAGGACATTCATTTTCTAGCCATCTTCAGCGGGAGAGACAGCACCCCATCTTTGCCCATCCATCATTTCCTGACCTTCAGCACAGTGTCCTGATGGCTGCCCGGGGCACAGAGAGGGTGACTAATGTCGTTTCAGCCGCCACCTTCTCACACCAGAGGCCTCTGATATCCTTCCAGTATACGAGGCGAGCGTCTACAGATTCCTATCACAGCTCCAGGCTTTAATTATTCACACTGCTTGAATCACTTGCTCATCAGGGAGGATGTCATTCATTCCTCCGCCCTGCTTGCTTATCTAGCTGACAGCTTGACTTAATGTCAGTGGGGGTTTTTTTATTTATTGTTTAGAGGGAAATGATTGTCTGAGCTCACCCAAATGTCTGGTTAAATTAGTCTGATATATTTATGTGGAAGTTCCATATCAAGCCCAGCAGAAAAGTTCTCCACAGTTTCCCGATTTTTATCCTGTCGAATTTCATTCCCCTAAAATCCAACCTTGATCTCTTTCTGTAATTGTGACACATTGTGGAAATTTGAAGGGTGGGTGGCAAACTCTTTCCACATTTCAATGCCACAGCTAGACGTCGATGCTTTAGCATCATGACATGAACATTTCAAATCATTAACTTCACAGACCTGCAGATGTTTTGACCTGACAAGACAAATTAAATGCTTTCAAGTGCAGTTTTTTTCGGACACGCCATAAAAAGGCTACATGATCTATTAGGTTAATTGTTCTTTTGAAGTAAAGATAAATATTTAATTAAAAATCAAACCATAAATAAATGTTCTTATCAACTTGCAAAAGGTGTTGTTATATGTCTTAAAGGAAATATCAGCTCACAGTTAGCGTTACTATGTTCATTTCTGCTTGCAATACAGCGTACCTCTGTGCTTTAGCACCACCATTAAATGTATGCTTCCGGCAGAGCTGGGGATCGAACATCTTTTCATTTACCCAATTTCTTTGAACTGATGCTCAAAGAAATCAACGGCATGTTCATTTCACTCACATTAAACTTCGGTGTTGCTAATGCCCCAGAGTGAGACTCTGGATCCTATTTCTTCCTGACAGGTCCAGGACACTGCAGGCTCATTTTTTGGCTGTTGGGATGGGGATGAGCCTGTGGGGGGGGTGCAGGGTTGAGGACACAGAATGACCTGCCAGATTGGCTAGCCTATGGAGCTGTCACCGGGGGCCGAGATGTGAAGATGTTTGGGGAGTTGGCGTTAGTGGCTCAAAAGATAAGCATCAGTGAGAATATGAGAGGTGCGATGATAATCTTTCACAGGAAGTCAGGCTATACCATTGCAGATGAAACCACAGGAGAGAGGCTGACCTTGTGCGCTAGTGCTGTATCGCTTTTTGGAAAGGGGCCCCAGCCTCACACCCACTGCAGACAGGAAGATGAATCTGCATGCAATTACCTTAGTAAAAGCAGATAGACAGTACATTTTCCACTAGCGAGAAGTGGTCTAAAATGCTTCTAAAATTGTCAAATAAGCCCAAAATAGTTACTGTGGTTTCCTGCCAGTTGTAACTAAAATTGAAGCCGGATTCAACTAAATTCTACTGTTTTTATTTTTATGGTTGTTGATCATTAGGTCTACTTTTCCTTGAAGTTTGCTTAACAAAAAGTCACAATTAAATTGATCTAGGTTATGCAACAATCTGTACAAATATAAAGAAAATAAAAGAGACAAAAATACAAGAAAAATCCAAAACAGAATTTTCACACATATATTGAAATACATTTATACCTTCATAAACTTATCAACGCATCATCAAGAGGCAATGAACTAAATACATGTGAATTGGTCCTAAAGTCACAGTTCTAATAAAAAATAAATAAAAGTCCAGAAACTAACTTTACTGAATTTGGTACAGATCAACCTTGACCTCAGTCATGCAGATTATTAGTTCAACAGCCTCCGTTGAACTATTCTTTAAAGTGTGAAGGTCCATAAAACATAGATCATCCTGGTAGTATAGTTTTTATGAAAGTTACTTGTTTAAGTAAACCGATGACTTTAACAAAGTTTGGAACCTGTGGCTCTGTGGCTCCAAAAGACCTTTAAAGTGTTTTTTTAGAAGCTATTATTTGCAAAAATAAAAAAATAAACACAATATTATCAGATGCTGATAAAAAATAGAACATTCTTGCAGTTTTCCTATTCTTAAGCAAATTTTGCAGTTGTGTTTTTTATCATCCATATATACTGAATTTAGGAAAATGCCTTTATTCTATTTTTGTTTTGTTTGTTTTTTTCTTTATTCTAAAATCTGAAATTAGAAATAAAATTGCTGTTTCTTTATTTCATCATCGAACAAAATATTTTTCGATGATATTTAGAAGAAACTGATCCACCATGTCTGTTTGAGGGGTGTAAAGAAAAATCCTTGAAGTAGAAACAATTCTGTAGATGGTAGATTTTGCTGACTTCTGGTCTAGATGAAGTCTCTAACAGAGCTATTTGCACTCTGTTTTTTATTATTATTAATATTTATTTGTTTGTTTTCTTTTGTTTTTTTAATAGAAAGTACTTCCAAAGCAGTAAAAGACGCTTGTCCATCAGGATCACAGGAGGTGGGTCTCTCTCTCCAGCAGTCTACCGGTGAAAGCCGGGGTACACCTTTATACGTACAACCATGGACACACACGCAATGTGACACACACAAGGACAATTTAGGATCACCAATTAACAGTCATGGTTTTAGACTATACAAAGAGGGAAGCCAGAGTACCCAGAGAGAACCCACACCTGCACTGGGAGAAAGGGCAAATTCCATGGAGAAGAACCCTAAGATTCCAACCCAGGACCTTCTTAACACAGGACTACAGTATCAAAGGGCTACACCTTAGCAGCACTGCCTATTATAGCCTATGTGGAGTATTTTCAAATCTTTTCTCTGAGATACAGGGAGCCAGTGTTAGGACTTTAGAACTGGGGGGATGTGCTCTGCTTTCTTAGTTTGGGTAGTATTTCCTGTTTGGTAAGTAGTTACTGCAAAGTCAACAATGCTATACCACTGAGGTGGTTTCCTTTGACGGGGAGCGCTTTGTTAGCTGGCATTATGAACTGAATGCATCTGTAATCTATAATAAAACATTGAAAATATAATTGGATCACTTTGTTAGTGATAGTTTTCTTTGATAGCTTCCTAGAAATAAATGAAATGAAGTTTTCAGGGAAAATGACTTGAAAATATAACAATGGTCAATAAATAAACCATTTTTTTTATTATTATTTAAATGAGTGGCCCAGGATCAACGCAAGCAATGAGAAAATGCCTACATGTAATAATGGACACTTTGTCTGGATGGGAACACAAAGTTTGTCCATTTTACCTATAGAGTTTTTTTTCCAGACGGAGCCTGAGTGTGTCTTCAGGGCTGTTGTTGTCATGGGTGTTTCTAGAGTGTAGACCATGAAATAATGAATATCCGAGGCACTAACCCCCATGTTAAGCTGCAAGTGGTAGCATCTATGGACGAATAGTGGATAACTTTAAAAAGAACCTGATTTTGGGTGTGCAGGTGGTGCAGTGATTAGTGCGCAAGACCCGTGTATGGAGGCCTTAATCCTCGATGCAGGGAATCCAGTTTCAAATCCGTCTTGTGGTCCTTGTCCGCACGTCTCTCCCACTCCCCCCCCCTTTCCTGTCAGCTTACTTTCTGAAAAAACAAGCCACTAGTGCTGTAAAAAAAGAGTCTGATTTTTGTGGCTGCTGTGCCAGATAAAAAAAACAGCCATACTATTTTGTTTTTACATGCCTTTAATGCTGATATATTTTTACATTAAAGTAAGAATTTAATGCCTGGCCTTTCATCACGACTGTAGGCCTTTATTTTGCTTAGAGGCAGATAAAACAGTTTCACAACTGACAAGGAAATACTCACAACACAACTCTACAGATCTGTCTGTTTTTAAGCTCTGCTTAACTGCCAGTTCCCTTTTTGGAGTAAAAAGACGTCTCTATATGACACCTTTTATATTATGATATGTTACAGTGTAATGTTTATTTCTGATAAATGTGTCACTGTGCTCTTGAGGGAAATCTATTTGAGTCCATACACAACCTAACTTGTTGTTTATTCTGTGAAATGAAATGATGGCACTAAAGACTAACATCGCTCGGAAAGGTTAAGCTTTAATTAAAAGTCGTCACACATTCAAATTTGGGTTCAGCTTTTTTGTTTGATGCAGGAATAAAAGCAGATGGCAAGGAGAAGAGTAAATGTCACCCCGCATGCTTTTTCCATCTAATACAGAAGAAGCTGAAATGTCACCTTAACAGAAACACCTGATGCTATGACAGACAGATGCAACCCTGATTAAAAGAAGCGATGTTCTGATTAATAATAGATTCTAATAATAATTTCTTTGCATAAAGCGAGAAGACAGGCATCAAAAACTGAAGACAGGAAGCATCGCTGATTCTTTACATGGCTGTTTTTTGATAAATATTTTGTTCATTCTGTTCACAGACGGTTTTTAACATTGAGATTAGTTCAATCAGATTACATATGCAGAGGACAAAGCCTTCTTCACTGTCTAAAACAGACCTTTAGTTATAGGGCACTAAGCCACCACACAGGAAGTCATTTTAGGTTGCAGTGGGCTGCTCGGCTCTCAGGAAGACTTGAAGCCACTCGAGTGTTGCTGTTCGTCGTACAGGAGAAAAAAAACTGCAGACTTTTTATTTCTGTAGCTGAATACAAACCAGAGACGCAGAGTTTACTGGATACCGGCTGACGCAGGTGTGCAGTTTGTTCAAGTCTTCACAAAGGGTAGGCAGACTGAATGTAATTTTTTTATTTTTTTAAGTATTATAGACTTAAAAGGTAAGAGCTGGTTTTCTGGAGTGCAAGTTAAATATATTGCCTGGAAAATTCTGCACAATGTGAAAATCCCACGTTATGCTAAATAACAGTCAATTTTATTTCAAACTGAAATGCAGTTAGATTAGAAGGGCAAAATATGGTTGGTTTAAAATCATTTTTATCAAAATAATTCCTAATATTAATGAATTACTCTTTGTAGCTAGAATAAAAAAGTTTATTTCATAAAGTAATCAGTCATACATAGATTTGTATTTACAAAGATTTTTCTTGAACTGAGAAGCTTTTTAATCGTTTTTTCTTAAACTATGAATTTACACTGAAAGAAATAAGATATAATAAAGCAATGTATGGATGTTTAAAGTAGCTATTATCCTGCTTTTTAATCCTAAAAAGTAGAATAATAACTATTCCATCAGCATAGCAGATTCTCCATCAGATTTAAGTCATGACACACTGTAAATGAATCATCCAGCCAGACGAAAATAGTTTGATTCATTTTTAAAAGGTTGCCTTAAACCTTAAATCTGCCATGTGTTTGAATAAACCTGGGCCTCACTGTGGATTTCTAATACATTAAAAGGTGTGTAATACCAGCGTAGCATAATCAATACTCCTTCCACCCACAGTGGATCCTGTTTGAGTCTTGTTAATATAAATTCTCCACAGACTAAACCTTTACTTGCTCTCTACAGTGACTGATTTCTTTGTGCATAAAGCAAAGCGAGGTCATGAATCTTTTGGAGGTCAGGTGGTGAAGATCCTGCAAAATCCTCTGCACCATTTTCCATGAGGTCAGAGTTCATTTTAACAGAGTAACTGCTGAGGCTCTGATGCTAACTCCTTTCATATAATCCCTCCTTTTTTCCATACACCTCCTATCACTCCACTCTCCATGTCTCAGTGAGCTTTGTAAAGAAGCCAGGCAGCCCCACTGAGTGCTGTAACTCAGTGCCAAATCCGATACCAAGAATTCTGAAAAAGAGTTTTCCTTTAGAGATAGGAGCTGGTGGCCTTTAAATGCTGATATATTTTGTGTGTGTGTCTGTGTGTGCCGGTGGGGGGGGTGTAACTTGTCTCATTATTCTATTCTTGCAGTTACTTTCCTCTCCTTCTTAATATTTGATTTTTTCTCACAGCTTAGTGAATTTTAAAAGCTGGCACCTACTGTCCTTCTTTTATGTTCAAACAATAGCTTTAAAATAAAAAGTGACAAGAAATAAAATATATGACAAAGAAAAAAAAAATCCTCCAGTCAACAGCTGCACAAGGATTTAAATCCAACCTGATCAATTGATCCTTTGTTCCCAAGACTGACTTAATTGGCTCAGTTGTCATTAAAAGTAATTTACAGCATTTCCTTCTGCATTTTAAAATTTAAGCTTCTGCCTGCATCATGCACCAAACTAAAAAGATCCCGTAAGTTTAGGATGAATTATATAACAACCCCATTTAAACCAGAAAAACATAACTAATAATTCTGCTGCTAAAATTGTGTCAATTTGTTATTGATAGCAGTTCTTTGATGTTATTTTTAACTTTGACATCTGCCTGTCCACATTTGCTATTCTAGTATTTATAGAACAACACAAGTGTCAGATACTGATATTAGCTGGTAGGTGAGTCAAGCTACACGTTTCATTATCCAACCTGCTGCTTTACAGACATAAGCAACTTAGCCTTTATTTCTACAGTATTTTACATAATTGTAATGCAAAATACTGTACAAAAAAAACATTTTATCAAAGACCCTTAATGATTAAAACCTAAATAGGACTGATTCACTAATAAACAAATAATTTATGTACAGTAAATAAAAAAATAAAACTTTGTACATCAGTAACAGTGTATGAAATTGTATAATTTTTTAAAGGCAAAATATTAGATTAAAAAACATAAATTACTGTTAAAAAGTTTGAGTAAAGGTCTTTTTTTTAGTATCTAATAAAAATCCTGTTATAGTTTCCAAAGCTTTACGTTTAATATTCTGAACCAGAAACAATACTAAACAGTGTTTGAAATTTGAAAGAACTGCTGATTCAGGTGCACAGCAGTGAAGTAGGATCAGCAGTGAGGGCCGCGCTGCATTGATCTTGGACTGTTCCTGGCACCTGATACAAGATCTTTAAACCATAACCACTATTAATATAATGGAAGCTGTTCATGGTTTTAAGTCATACATCTCGGTTTACCTGCAGTAGGGACACATTCAAACTAATCTGATCATTCAAGCAATTTTTATCTTGGATATTTTTATACTTGATAGTGAGGTTCTCTTATTTTGATTTCCTACCACCAGCTAAGTGATTCTGTTGTCCAGACATTTGTTTGTTCCTATAAACTGGTTCTACAGGCCTTTATCCTTTCCTGTCTTAAAACACAAACATGTGCTGCATTTCCTTTGGGTCAAAATTATATTTAACCCATAGTTCAAATTATTGGATATATATGCTCCTGCTGTAAAACAACTTTAGTTATGATTCGTATCCCTATTTTACATTAATTACTGTTTCTGTGAATTTGCCAGATGCTGCATTCCTTCTTGATTCCAAGGTCTGTTTTAAAACACTGGAAAACAATTTATATCGACGGCTTAATTCTAATCAATAGATGCTTTTTATCATCGCAACTTTATTCAAGTCTAATTTTGAATCAGCTATTTTTAGATTGGCCAAATGAAATGCTTCATTAAACAAACGAATAAGACTGAAGGGAAGCTTTTAAAAAGAAATATATTTCCCAAGATTATGAAAAAGACATCAAAAATTGGTTTTATCTGATAAAGCTCTGCCATAAAAAAACCTAAAGTAGATTAAACTGAAATAAAAATGCTGCTATTGCTTCATCCTTCAAAGCTTACGAGATCTCTTTTTAGACTTTATCTTGAGACAATTTTGAAGAACTTCCACCTTGTATACATTACATTAGGGAAATATCCATGAATATCTCTTTACTTATGATAGTTTCAGAGACAAAGAATTTATATATTTAACAAGAAAAACAATGTAACATATTTTAGCGGCTCAAATCAAGTTAGAACGAGCAGAAAACAGAATAAACACAATAGATATTTGAATCTGTAAAAAATGGCGGAACATCAAATTAAAGAATTTAATTCAGAGTCCTCCAGATGTGAAACTAAATACACTGCACCCCAGACGAAAGCAGCAGGGAACCACAAACAGCTCAGCGTGTCGCTTCTAAAGACCTCATTCCTCTGCATGTCTGACTGCTGAGGAAGACAAATCCAAGAACAAACCGGTTTGGAAGGACACATTCTTTAGAGGAACACCCTACTAATGATGTTTTTCATTTCTGTTTCTCTCCCTCGTTAGCCACCGAGAAAAAGAACAGCCATGGGTTTGCTATTATAATGGTGAATTATGGTGCTCCAATAAACACTGGTTCCACATGAATGTTCCCACAAGGAACTTTCAGAGTCAATGGAAACTTTTAAGAATTATAGATCGGCTGCGTATAAAACAAAGAAACCGCTGGCGTTGTTTTCAGCTCCTTGACTGTGAATAACAGATATTGTTGTAATCCACAACACGACATAGTTCATCTTGGTGGTTGATTGATTTAATTGTTGCATTCCTGTGGTATATCTATAGATGCTGTTGCTTTTGGTTTGTTCGTATTAGTTTGGAGTTGTGTACACTACATTCAGTTATTTAAATTAAGTTTTGCAATACATAGAGTACAGAGTGCTGCAGTTTCTTCCAATTCAGCTTGAATTACTTGTAGCTATGTGTTGCTTAAATAAGCACATAGAAATGGACATGAACTGTAGGTATGGGTACCATGATTTGATCATTTTCGCTGAGAAGATCATTGTCTGTAATCATACAGATATTAATCTTTATTCTATCTGTCAGTGTTTTTTAATTGCACCATGTTTCATTATTATGCTATTTATAGTTTTAGTTCTTATTCTGCAGATGCAAGCTCTTGCTGTAGATGCGGCTTTTCACATTGGAATTAACAGGGTAAAACCTGGACAGGTCCAACCATACACACAAATGCATTTTAGGAAAGCATTTAATCCGACTAACATTATTTGGACCGTAGGAAGAAGCTGGAGTACTAATAGAGAACCAACACTCCATGCAGAAAGACTCTAGGCCAGAATTTAAACCCGAGACAAAATGAAATCATTTTTCTGTTGATTTGCAAACCCTCCAGCTCAGGTTGAGTGGGAGACGAGCTGCCTCATAGATTAAAACTGAAGGCCCAGCCTGAATTTCTTAAGAGCTGAGAAATGTGTTCTGACAAGGCTGCAAGAAAAGAATGACATCAGTTCTTTTTTTTGCAGCCAGTTTTGGAGTTCTCACACTTTGGTTTTCTTGTTTCACATCAACCTGGGTGACTTTTTCTTTGGTCTCATGCGCCTGTGTCCAAAACCCACTGATCAGAAATTGTTAATTTAAATTTATATGCACTAAATGTTTGTAAAGACCAGTCTTTGGTATTGACAAAACATTAGGGCCTGAGCTAATCTGTAAGTTTTCCATAATTGAAAAAAAGGTGAATGTGTAACTTTATAGCAATAAAGAGTAATTATATTTTGGCTCACATTTTCTACATTATTGCTGCTCCCCGCTGCTCATATGCTTTGCAGCCGTAACAGACTTTAAGCCGATCCTGGAGAGAAACCTGCGACTTTTGATTTCTAACTAATTCCTCCAGATAACTGTTCTAAAAACAAATGGAGCAAACTGTGAGTATTAACAACATGCCAATGATGAGCTTTACTTTTACTGATAAGGGTTTTTTTATGTTCATGATCCAGTCATTAAAATAAAATAATCTTTTTTTTTAAATAAGTACAAATATTTCACCCATGACAGACATAGCAGACATATTGAATTTTGAGTTTTTGTTTGTGAGAGACGGAGAAAAGGATAAAAAAAAATCCAATGCCTGAATTTAAACGACATGCATGAATAACTGTGCAAGCAGCATTAGTAGGCTAAGAGTCGCATTAGCATGATAGGTTAGCTCAGGCTGTAAATATCACAATGTACTTTGACCAAAACAGTGTAACTCTTTGCAGTGACAAACCTATTTCTACAGCATAACGTGGTGAAACTCTACTGAACAACATAGTTTAAACTAGTTTTTTTTTTTTGAAAACCATATGATTTCATGATAACATCACTGATACCAGCATGAAATATTATAAAGTAAAGAAATTAAAATTTTGAAAAACCCAGCATTTGCACTGAAATGATCAAGTCTCCATGCTTCTTAGCCTCAACAGATCCACGAAAATGTGATCCAGTAAATTCACATTGTTTGAAAAATGCCTGGTTTTCTATCCCACCAATGACTCCTATTGCTTTTATCTTCAAATGCCATGTTTTCTACTTATGGTAGCATTTTTTAAGCTGCAGAGGTAGGCTGCTATCATAACATCACATCATTTCCACTTTTCTGATGGTGCTGATGTCACAAAATGTTGCGCTTGTGTTTCTTGTAAAGCAAGAAATGTATTAAACAGGCTTAACTTTGTTCTATTTTATGCCTCCTAATTAACAAAAAACAAACAAACAAATATCTTAGTTCTTGCAGAATATGTACACATTAAATCATTAGGGAATTACTGTACATATATAGCATGTATAATGTGCCTCAACAGTCAGAGCCTGTATCTTGTGATAACCTAACTACAGTATAAGCATAGTGAAATTAACCTCTGCAATCAGATAGAGTTGTGCCACAATAAACAATAGCAATAAAGGCTAATTACTCTTTAGTTAACATTTAATACCATGCTGTAGCCTCATGTAGCTGCTGATGTGCTTTACAGTAATAAGAGATATAAAGTTGACCCTGCTGAGGAAAAAACAACTTTTCAAACAGTTAAAAATATCTTCAAAACTATACAATTCAACGCTAACATCACTGACAGCAGCACAAAACACCATAAAGAAAAGAATTACAATTTAAAAAGCTTTGGCATTTACACTGCAAACTAAAATCTCTCCAATAACTCGATGCACTGAGCTGACAGCCTAAGCCCCTAAACCCCACCCCCCCCAATCTAAACAAATATCATGTTAAGACTCAGTGAAGAAACATCATAATCTTTATTATGTGTCAGTTTGCTTAAACAGGGTAACAATCCAACATAAACTGAAAATGTAACTGATTTTTAAGATAACTGAATTAAATAAATCTGAAATTACTGTTTTTCTTCTGGATTCGTGAGAATAGCTCACAAGGAAAAAAAATAAAACGCAGCAAAAAGTAAAATGAAGTGATTTTTTTATGGTTTAGGCACAAGGGTACAAAATTATTTATTAAGGAATGACTAAACAGCCTCTGAAAGGAACCTAATAGGATTAAAAAAATTGAGAAAGCAATATGAGGTTTACAGTGTAATCGATGTACCAGATTATTTTTCTGGCAGCTTTGTGCGATTTTTCAGCGTCAAAATTCTTTTCTAACATCTTCTGACAGGTTATACTTTTAATCATTTTTATTGCATATGTAAGCTGACCTCTAGTACGAGCAATTACAAAATCTTATTATTTCAAACTTTATATTCAATTGATTATTAAATAGATTTTGTACTTAGACATACAATTATTCATAATTCAATTCAGTTAATTTAATTATACTTTATTGATCCCCTCAGGGAAATTCAGTTTCTGTACAACCCGTCCAAAGTAGGACAGACAGGGGAGGGTGCAGATTTAGACTGAGGGTTTTTTATTTTACTAACATTTTTTTTTTTATTTTTTAAGGTAATGTTAATAATTGAAAGTTGGCCTCAAGTTAAATTTCTGAAATTAATTGAATACAGAATCTATGGAGAAAGTGAAAGATTAAGGTGCTGGCATGGAGGCTTTCCAAGTCTAAAAATATGAAGATTAAAGATAAAATCATCAAATTTTCTGTAAGAAAAAAAAAACACATAAAAGGTTTATCAGCATTTATAAGAATTGCTTGTTCAGTATAAATTTAATTTAATTTAAATATTCAATTTGATAATCAATGTATAAATGGTTGTTAGAAAACAAGAATAAACAAACAATGACGTTTTTTTTTTTTATTCATATGAAAATCAAACACTAGCTTATTGTAAAAAGGGAATAAATCTTAAATTGAAATCTACTAAGGGTAATTAATAACTTATCACAACTGTAGATGATTTGCTGGATAATTTGAGAAGCACAACATTAACTGCAGCTGTGAAAAAATTAGCATATTCTTATCTATAAAATTTATATTAATTTAATTAACAGTATATTCAAATTATTTTGAAAGCTGGCTTCATCATGTGTGAAAACTTCTTTACACCATATTCGCTCTGATCTCTCTGTAGTTTCTTCATGTGAATCTGAACTGAGACGAACAACTTTGATTGTGGTTTCTGTCTGTTATAGTCGTCACCATCAAACCCATTTGTCCAGCTTTACCATAGCCGTCCATTACCCGACACTCTGAGGAATAAATCTCTTTCCTCACTGAAGGGATGAGCTCATTTATTTAATATTGTGAGGCAGACTTCTTCACAATGTTAAAATTAGTCACTGTGACTCAAAATCTTAAAAAAATGAAAATCCCTGGGGGACAAGCATGTTATGTTGCAACACTTCACAACTTCCTGTGCTTTTCAGTAAGTACAGATTTAGATTAAATAAAGAAACAGCTCAGAATATCTTGCTGTACATTCCTTGACATAAATACCAAAAAGAATCCAAGGCTGCTATATCTTTTAATACGTGCCCTATAAAGAAGGTGAATTTCTCTGTTTGCAGGACAGCTTCAAAGAAGACAGGAGCAGAGCTCAGGCATGTGGGGACTTTAACAAGATGATAGAGCCGGAGTATGATGTGGTGGACGACCATGAGGAGGTGCAAAGCGTGCACATACTTCCTGCCAGGCCTATAAATGATGACAGAGAGTATGCAGGTAAGAAAAGGGACAAATAGTGAGCCTGCAGATCTAACCACGCGTTCTTATTCAACCTTGTTCTAAACTGATTTTAAACATAGCATATGTTTTTACAAAAAGCACATCCAAATGTTTACATTAATCAGAAATAGTTAGAATAGAATAGAATTGGATAACTGAATTGAACTGAATTGAATTTGCTGAAGTAATTTAGTAATTTCCTTAGAATTCAGTAGAAATGCCCTTTAAACTGCATGGCTTAAGTTGATGTTTTAGGTTTTCTTCCCTGATCTTTTCACAATGTTCTGCTGGATTTTAAACCCAGCATTTTGACAGAACATCTGTAAAACTAATATTAGGAACTCTATAGAAAATGTGGCAGTATGTTTTGTGTCACTGTCATCCTGTCCTGTGAAATGCTGAATGATGGTTTGAAGATGTTTTTCTTCATGATGCCATCTCTGTTGTAAAGCTTACGTGTTCCTCTTGCAGCAAAACAACCACACAGCATGATCCTAAATGCTGGGATCGTGCATTGATGGAGGTTTTTTTTTTTAGACCACAGGACATATCTCAAACAGTTAAGGCCTCTTCTGAGTTCATTTGCAAGCAGTAATTTAGCTTTTTATGTTACTTTTGAAGTAAAACTGTCTTTAAGGCTAAATGGTCTTTTAGCCCATGTTAGAGTTGTGACTTCATACAGCGACAGAGAGCATCCTCGCTAGAAGGTCTGTTATAGTTTCACATTAGATACGTTCATCTCCGGTACACAGAAGGTGTCTCCTGTTTAATGTGTGCTTGTATAGGTCCACAGTTGTATCCTAAATATATGGCTGATGTCTTTTGATTTTCTTATGAAATCTACATGGAAGCCATGTGTTTTTTTGTTTTGTTTTGTTTTTTTTTGTGATGCTATAAATTACATCCATTTAACTGAGATATTGTAGGAACCTACCGCAGCTTGTAAAGCATTACCTTAAGCCAGGGATTCCCAAGGTGTGGTGACACAAGGGGCTGTAATGGTGGTCTGATAATTACATAGTGAGGTTTGTTTCTCAAACAGTAAAGATGTGTAAATAAATATTTCCTTTGTAAAAAAAAAAACAATTCAAACTAACCTTAGTAAATAAAAAAAGAGTCATTTTTTTACACTTGATTTTAAGATGCATTATATAGAAAGTTATCCTGCTACGCATTGTAGTAAACAGGTACTTTGTGACTTCTACTTCATCAGATTAATCCTCTTATAGTTTCTATTTTGTAGCTTAAATTGTGTCCGATTTAGATTGAGAATCAGGTACAAGAAATAAACAAAATGAGAACACAAACAGGTCGATTATCAGAGTTTGCTATGTGAATCCAGCTTCAGTGACATTTAAGGTTTTCTGTGGAGGTTTAACTGATCTAATGTCTCTTTTGTTTCTCTTGCTGCAGCTGGAAATCCACAGGATCTTGTTTTAGATGCTTTGTGTAACTTTATTGCAAACTAATGCAAATGTAGTTCTAATATGATTTCCAAAATGTGTTAAAATGGTTGAGTTATTTTCACTGCAATTTTCTTTGTTGTTGTTATGATGATTACACATGCAACCTTTCAAATGGTTATAAAAAAGGCTTGTTTTGTTTAGTAAGCATTTTTTTGAAGGTGTGGAGTTGCTCCAGCTGACATCATCAATTACCGTTTGATTAATCTGACTGATAATTATTGGAGTTACAGTTAATCCTTTATTATAAAGAAGTAAATAAATAACAGAATGACTCATTGCTGTTGTTGTATAGTGATATATCTGGTCATGGTTTGACAGAATACTGTGAACTCAACACCGCTGATCCCAGAATATCCAAAAAGCACATGAAAAGCACCAGAACCTCTTCAAAGACCTGACTTGCATTTTTTTTTTTTTGTAAACCCACTTTATTCCCTCACCGTGAGACCCATGTTACACGTGTGTTTTTAAAATGGCAATATACATGGTAAGATCAGATATATCTTTACAATTTTAGGTGACAGTCTGCGGCTGAGTCTGTGTTTATAATTAGAAAGAGTCTAAATGAAGGTTTGGAAAAAGGAGAAAGTAAAAACAGCAAAGCTAAATAAAGTGAGAGCTCATGCTTTGCAAGGATGATCTGCTAGTGGGTCTCCAGGGCCATCTGTTGGCTGAGTCAGACTGCGGGAGATTACGATTATCCAGGAGGAGAGAGTAATAGAAACAGACAGACTTTTCTCTCCTGCATGGATGTGGCCCACAGCCAGAGGCTTCGCAGCTGTATGTCTCCCACCCTATACACAATGTGTCTCTTAAATGTTTACACTTGCAGCAGTCTCCGTGGGTAATGAGTGGGATCTTATATCACTGTGCACAACCGGGACCGGCACGGACCGAGTCCCAGGAATGATGCAGACTCAGAGAGTTTTAATAACAGCTACAACTCAAATCAAACTTCTGCCATTACTGATATAAATCTGGCAATAACAGTTTTATTTGCTCTCAAGACAGGGCTCCAAGGCTATCATCTGCTCAGAGCCCTCCACCAATCACCACTGTAAGTCTTCCGTTCACTGCTTTTTGTAACGGACACACTTGTGTACAGCCTTTACTTTATGTTTTGTTCTGCCCTCCAATCAATCAGCGTCGACCCCTTCCTAGATGTCCGCCCAGAGAGATCCCCCCCATTAAAGGTAAATTCGACGGTTGCATGTTTGGTAAATGCAATAATTGTTTCAAGCATTTATACCCAGTGCTCTTTTAAATGCTTCATTTATGCTTTGTTATATCCCAGAAAAATTCCCATAAATTCTATGTATTACATGTGGATTAAATATCACTGAAAAAAACACAATAATGCAGAATTTTGAGGAGAAATATTACACACTGTTTGAAAAAAATTAAACGGGCTTAATATTGTGCCCTACATTTGTATTCAGCCTTTCTGAACCAACACTTTTTAAATCTACCTTTCAATGCTATCAACAGCACATCTTCTCAGAAATAATTGGATCTGATTCAGCTTCTAAAACTGGAAATATTTGTTAATGATCCACAGTAGATGGAAAAGACTCCAGTTGTTTTGTATTAACCTGTGTTGATCTCCTTGCTTCAGTGTTAAAAGTCTTCCCACATCATGATGATTTTACCACCATGTTTAACTGGGGACAGTGGTTTTACAGTGATGGACACTGTTAGTTTTCAAACAAGAAGGCCAAAAAGTTTCCTTTTGTCTCATCCGACCAGAGAACTTTCCTCCACATGTTAGCTGTGGCGCCTATACAGGTTGTGGCGAATGAAAAACGTGCATCAGACTTCTTTTGGGGTTTTTTTTTTTCTCTGAAATGTTTGAAACCTGTATCATTTTACTTATAAAATGAACATGTTTAGCTCATAGAAAAAGAAAAAATAAATAAATACAATGAAGTTTATGGATTAAATAGAAAAACATAGACTATAAATTCAGTGATGCCATTTGAAAGGCTCGATTCTTGCTTAGTGGCCAGAAAAATCATTTCAGCTCAGTCTTTGCTGCAATCTAGGTCCTAAAAAGATCAGTCTTACCAGCTAAAAACTATAATTATTTGTGATTATGTATATTTATTTCGTTTCTATCATTATCATAGCTAATTCCTTTAAGTTTTTCATATTTCAGAGTTTTATAGTGCTCATGTTTTTGCTCTGATGTCTGATATATTCTACCTGCTGTCTGTTTTTGAACCTCAGGGCCTGCTGTATATAGAGACCTAAAGCCAGGCCGGCGAAAAATGAAATTAGGTAACACAATTCAAAAGCTGACAACGTTATTGCTTCTATCTTCACTCTGGAGCCTCAAATATACACGTGCTCCTGTTACAGATAAGAAGCCCCCTCAAATGGAGCCAGTAGAGCAAGTAAATACCAGTGCAATGACCTGTTTCCATGTATGAATAATCCCCTGATAATGAAAAGTTAAATACATGATTCATTTCCTTCTTTTTTCTAAATTGACAGCATCTTTGCAGGTAATTAGGTCAATATTTACTTCAAATCTGTATCCTTAACTTCAGCTGAACTGATTTACATACTAAGGATGTTCTCTGCAGGGCGTCTCCACATCCACCTTCTACCTTGAATGTATCCAACAACCTAGCTGGGCTGGTTTTAAATGAGCCCAGCAGGAATGAGTGAGTAAAGTTTCTCTACATGAGCAACACCTTATGTGACCCGTCTCTGCTTCTAATGATTGTAAAGTGTAACATTGTCGCCATCTGTTGGTTGGTGAATGCCACAATGGGCTGTAGAGTAACTCTTCCTCTTGTCTTCTGCTGTTTTGGTTTCTGTAGACACTCGAGAAACACTGAAAAGGTAAATCAGTCAAACTTTTTCAAACACATAACATTAGTGTGTCACACTTAACTGATTTTCCCTCTGGAGATCAATAAAGTAGAATTGAGTTGAATTGAATTGAATTGAATTGAGTTGAGTTGAGTTGAGTTGCATTGAATTGAATTGAAGTAATCAGTATTCTTATGCATTGTGCAAAACTCTTGAGCCAGTCATCATTTTCAATCAAGTCAGGCTCTTAGAGCATTTTTTATTCCAACTAATAAAATTTTTTTTTCTTAAGTTTTTATTCTATCTCTTGACTTTCTCTTTTTTTGGAGGAAAATGCAGGTTTTATTTATTTATTTGATTATCTTTACCCAGTAATTACTTATATTTCGATTGCTTTCACACTCATATCAGAGGTTTTGATAATAAAAACTGTTTAGTTTAAGTGGAAAAAAAATATGATGAACAACCGAATTGCTCTCTTAAAAAAAAATTCAACTCTTAATTCACAGAAATAACTCATAGATTCCTCAGATAAAAGACAACAACTGTAGCTACAATATTTATGCCGAATGAACAGAAGTGTTTTTGACTTTTTAATGCAGAAAGCAACTTTAGCTCAATACCACACTGCAAAAATGATCTAAAATGAGTAAAACATTCTTCAAATAAGTGTATCGCCTTAAAGTATGATGAATAGATATTATGCACTTGAAATAAGAGACTGCAGTTATTTTTTATTATCATTTTAAATGCAAATTGCCTTGTTCTAAGTGTCTCACTTACTTGCTCAATTCAAGAAAAAATGCACATATTTGAAGAAAATTTGACCTACTTAGATTTCATTTTTTTATAGTGCATAACCTGTCTTTGTAAAAAAAAATGTTTTGCTACCTTTTTTATGTTCCCAGGCAGAATTCAGATCACATGCCAACAGTAAGGATAAAAAAAACATTAACCTTTAAAAATCAAAACTGTAATTAAAATGAATAATAATATATTGACTTTAATTCTGCTGAAAGCCTTTTTAGGTCCACAGCCTGCCCCGTTGACCAACCAAAGACATTCCTTGGATTTGGAGACTCATGACTTGGAGAACAGGTGTGAAATGGTTCTCAGGTTCATTAGTACAATTATCTACTGCTTAATCTTACATCTAAAATGTTTTCTCTCTTTATTAGGTTGCATACACATTTAGGTGAGTGTGTTAAAAAACAAAACTTAATATCATAAGTACAATCCGTTTAATTAAATTATATTTCACATGTATTCAAAGAAAGGAGGCTATCAAGACGCCATCATCATGAGTGGCCTCAAACTAAAGAAGACATAGATCAAAATGATTTTGTTCCAGTAAACAGACCTAATGTAAGCCCGTCTGTATTGATCGTACAAATGTGTTCTATAATATATAACAGCTGATAATAAAAGTATTAACTGATCTCTAAATACTGCAGACCTACTGTGAGGAGGACTGGTATGTTGGGCCTTGTAATCGCACAGACGCTGAGCACGCCTTACACCTGGTCAACAAGGTACCTCGTTATGAATCATGCTGCAACTGTATTACTGCTCTTTGATACTCGAATTTAATCATGTTACAACTGCAAATGCCCAAAGCGTTTCACTGCGGCCGTTTGTGTTTACAGTACAAACTAAGACTCTGACTTGTGGTTGACGCAGTATTTTTAAAAACAACAATCGGCAAAGTGTGGTGTTTTTTATTGCAGCTGCAGGTTTTATGCTCTATAGTTTAGCAAGTGTTCACATCTACGAGCTAAACTTTTTGCCAACTCATGCTTTATCTGAGGTAATGGAGAATGTCTGGTGCAGATTTTCACTAATATAAGGCTGAGAGTTTCTATCATTAATACTAAGCCTTTATCTAAATCTGGAAGGTACATTTTTACTCCATTTTTAATGTAATAAAGACTGTACAGAAGTACGACTAATACCCGAAATCCCCGAATCTATTGGCATTATGATCAAAATAATAATGTATTATTGCTCAGGTTGTCAGGAATTAGCTTCTGAGTTTTATAGTTGGTTCTGAGGCGCCATCTGCTGGTGAGTAGGCGTTAAAGCATGGCAAAGAGTAAAGTCGTTGGAGGTGTGGCTGCTTCAAACCACTGAAGGAGGGTTTTTTTTTTACATTGATATATTTAATTTGTGTGTGTTGTATTTTAGATCACTTGCAGAACAACCCACATACAAACATATATATACAGGCCTGAATGAAGCATGTTTGTCCTGTAGGTTGATTTATACTTGAAATGAATCACAGTTATTTACTAATTTGGTAAGTTCTGAAGGGAAATGTTTGCATTGGATTTTATTAAATAAAAATCAAAGAAAAATGAGCTAAATAAAATTTTTAAAAAAGCATATCACACTTTTAGTTTATTATTATTTGTGAACTATTTAGAATATCCTGTATTGTATAAAATCTCAATGAAATACACTAAAGATTCTGTTTGATATCAAATGTTAAAAAGTTTTTAGCTAAATGAATACTTTTGCAGTGCATAGCATAAAGCATGTCATATTGATTGCCTTGTAAATGTAAACAATATCATATCACGTATTAAATTGAAGTTGGTTTAAATTAAAACATGCTTTCTTTGTCTCAAACTTCAGCGACACACAAGTAACCCACAGGTAGCAAAGGAACAGTTATAACTTTGTGTTTAATGAAATATTTAAAAACATGTTTGTATTTTCTTATCTTTGACAACAGGACGGGGCATTTCTAGTTCGAGACTGCTCCATTAACACAAACATTGAACCCCTGGTATTGGTTGTGTATCATGAGAAGAAAGTCTATAATGTAAAAATCCGGTTTATTGAAGCCAGCAGGAAGTACGCACTGGGAACAGGCCAGCGATCAAATGATGTAAGTTCAGCAATTCAAAAGAAGGAACAACAAGTAATGGCCCATTCTTTAAAGTTACTGCTCCTCACTCCTTGTTTTTTTATCTCAGATGTTTGACTCGGTAGCTGAAATCATCAAATTCCACTCCATTTTTCCAATAACACTCATCAGCGGGAGAAACGTAGCAGGAAGCAAATACCCAGACAACTGTGTGCTGACATGTCCAGTAACCAGAAGGGATGTAGTCCAGCTGCTACAGTAAGGTCCCAGCAAAGAAGAGAGAGACCCACCATCATTTGAAAATGCAAAGATTATTGCACACCTTGTTTAAGTTGGGATACAAATAATGATAAAACCAAAGGTGCACCTTCTATGACTTCTATTATGATGACCTTGAAGTTAGTATACATTTTTGACGCATGATTTTATGCTGAAATAAAGGGGGATTTGTGTTTTTATTGGTCTGGATGCATTGATCCATCTCTGGATCAAAATCCTGCATGATTGTTCATCTAAGCAAAACTATTGAAAAATAGTTTATTTCTATTGAATACACAAACACAAAGTTAAATTTTTTAAACTTTTTAAAAAAAATTATAGAGGGAAAAACATCTGCTTTTCTAAATTATGTATAATCAGTTAAATCATATTAAAATGTTGTATGGCAAACAAGTTGTTGTTCAGAAGTGCCTTTGTTGGGGAAGCTTTGTGTGGGAGAGCAGAAAGGGCTTCTTGCCATTTACTCTAGAGCTTCCAAAGGTGTGATATTTACCAGGAATACTTTCTATTACCGCATATTTATAAAAAGCACAATAAATGTTTCTCTTTTTTGTGAAATAATTGAACATCAATGGCTAAAGTATGAATAAAAGTTTATCCAAATGCACTACTTTTATTTTTTTTTTTATCAGCTTCCAAATAATAGACTAAATTTAAAGGATTTCAAATAAGGTAAAAGTCTAGAGTAGGCTGCTGTTTCTCTAAATGTGTATAAAAAGATTTAAAGGGAAGTGGAAACATCTTCCACGGCTCTTGTTGGACAACAAGCAAACAACAGAGACGAACAGCTCCTGTAGCCAGTAATCTCGCTAAAAAATGAAACTTTCAAATAGAAGCATATCATCACTTCTCAAAACAGCACTGATATATTAGATTTTCTATTCCAAATTTCTTATTTCAGAATTAATTCTTAACCCTTTTTCAGATTTTTAAATCAGATTTTAGTAGGTAAGGTGGTAATGTATGCTGGTTTTGGGGGGGTTTACTCTTAAACTGAATTCCACCGGATGGCGTTACGTATGAACATTTACCGTATAAGAATTAACGATGTAAAAAAAAAAAAAAAAAAAAAAGTAGAGACAATATCAAAAGCAAGTAAAACGCCACAAAACATGTGAAATATTTCCCCAGGTTTTATTAGAAAAAAGTGGAATTACACAAGTTTTATAAAAGCATGGAACACAATGATAATAAGAGATTAGCGTGGATTAAAACCAAAAACACTTCTGGACTACATAACGACTAAATCTAGCACAAATGAGAACGGACGTAAAGGGTAGGGTAAAACGCTCCGACCCTTCGAAATAATTTATGGTGACTGCACAGCAGCTTCAGATACTGCAGCGTAAAAAACAATGAGGTGGCGACCATTCTGTCAAGTATGAACACCATGGTTTTTTTATACATATATATATTTATATATATGTATATATACATATATATAGGACTTGTATATTTAGGTCTATTTACAAAAACCTGGCGAATGTCATCTAAAACAAATGGAATAGAAAATGTTCATTAATTATAATCCATGTAGGCAACCAAAAGCTATGCATGTAATCATAGGTCTAGCACCTTATTAGACTTGATTATACAATAATAAACAGGTATACACAGGTGTGATGATGCTGCCACAAGAAAAACAGACAGAATGAAAAAAATTGTGTCAAAAGATTTAGCAAGTACAAACTTAAAATATATACAACAGCTTTGGGGTGTTCAAGAAAGATAATATTTAGCATCATCGAGACAGGAAAAATGTTTAGAAAAAAATTTTTTAAAAAAGCTGTGGGTTTATTTTTGTTTGCATTCAGCAAACATGCTTTTTTAAATTATGCTTTGTGTTGGATTAACATGAAAAACCTAAAGCAGAGGTTTTAAACTTAGGATGGAAATTGAAAAAAAAACAAAAAACATATACTAAAAAAAAAAAAGTATTAAGTAAACGTTTGATTTCTTTCCAAAATAAAGCGCTTTTAATGTACAGTACTTCACCCATTGCAAGATAAATAATGCAAAGTGACTGAGACTTTTGACCTGCTGTTTGAAAGAATGAAACTAGACTCAAATAAAATCAGGCATTCGGTTCATTTGATGCGACGTCTTCCTCCAACCTTACTGTTCACTTTAACGTCTCTCCCTCCATTAATGAAGCTTTCGTTCACTTTCTGGCTACGTTCAGAATGCTACCAACAAACGGACGATCGAGTGGTAAACCCCTGACTTCTGTATAAAACAACTTTCGCATTTCTAATCACACTTTAGACAAGAACCCAGTGATGTTCAAAGAAACCAAAACATGCATTAAAGTAAACAACACAAGAAAGTCGACGCTTAAATTTCCCTTTTCAAACCTTTCAGGAGCGTATGTATCCATTGGTTCTTTTCATTCGATGAACTCACCAGAACATGATCACAGGACGTTTGCTAAACACAAAAAGGTTTCCAAGGAATGCCTAAAAACGTCAATTTGTGTCGATTAAAAACAGGTTTAGAGACGGAAATATAACGTAGTCTTTGCATTAACGTTTAAAGTGTTTCATTACTGTTGGATTTTATTCTTGTAGCCTAAAACTTTTATGTGTCAAAGGCAACATAAACACCTGTAATGTAACAATTGTCATGTAGCTGCATGACTCTTCCTGACAGCAAAAACAGTTTAAATAAAGTACATGCAATAACACTTTAAACAGACCTTCTGGTTTCTTAAACAGCACTTAAACTTTGTGTTATTTCATGGGTTCTGCAGTGGCACACAGTCCATATCCTGGGCATGAAAGCATCAACCAGCATTGCACTTAAATATTCAGGAGTAATACATATACAACATTGATGTCCATAGATTTCTTCTTTTTTTTTTTGCTTTATGAAAATAACTGCCTTATAACTTTAAAGATAACACTACTTGTATAATAAATGTACAGTCCTGTCCACAGATGAAGCTCGATATTTAGGGGAAGTCTCTAACAGTACATCCCATCACTTCGTAGCTCTGTCCGATCCCTTTGCTTAGCCGCATTTTTAAAATTTGGCACTTTGGAGTCGCCTCGGAGGCCCCCGCGTGTGAAAAAGAGTCTGCCCTTGTTCTCTGAACACAAGTCCGTGGCTTCGGGTGATTGAGAACCACCACAGGCTGGTTTGGACCGGGCCGTTTTACCGGCTGGTCCTCCTTCAGCGGCATGGGGTAAATGACCGTGCAGTCGTCAAGGCAACCCGGGGGATGCTGGGGCTTGCATCTGGATATTCGAAGCTTGAGTCCTTTCTTGCTTTTTTTCCACACACCGACCTGGACCCTTTTCAGAGAGATGGTCAAGAACTTGGAGGACTGGACCTCCTTGATTTTGTCCGTTTGCCGTAGGGCGTTAACAGTGCTGGGCGTCTCTGCAAGTGAAGCGGGTCCAGAAGCTTCACATGTGGGAGACTTTAAAGCAGGACTGAAGCTGCAATTCTCAGCGTCTCTCGTTTTGGTTCCGCTTTCTTCCTTCTTGATGCGAATGTCTGTTTGTGTGAGTGCCGGTACCTGTTGGTCATCCTGCTCTTCTACTTTGACGCACTCGGTTGCCTTCTCTGTGAGCGACGCTTCACAGGTGAAGGCATCCTTTTTAGCAGCCGGCTGAACACTCTGGCCTGATGCCGGTTCCTTACACACGTCCTCTTTGCCATTTTTACTCTGATCTTGACTTGTGTCGTGTTTTTTATCCATCACTATTCCTCTAAGAGCCATCACTAGCGGCTGAATCGGACCTTTTCCCTCCTCTGGCTGCTCGCTTAACGAAAATACAGAGGAGATGACCGGAAAGCTCCGAGGCTCTGAGACCCCTCCATCTTTTGCTACACTTTTACATCTGACCTCCGGGATACAGGGTGATATTTTAGGGTTTGCCTGACTGGATAAGACGGAGGGTTTTACTGATGAGGGTTTCATCAGACTGCTCGGTATCGGAAATGTGTGATTTGAAAGATTGTCTTTACTGACTGAAACAGCAGGAGGTCTGATCTGGACGGTTTGAGGAACAGGAGACCGTAAGGACTTGGAAGCTGGTGTGCTCTGCTGATCCAAACAAACCACATCTTTGTCTTCTTTAGAAGCAGCGTTGCTCCTGACACGAACGTCTCTGGCTCCCAGCTTGGCTGACGCTTTCTGGACATCACTGGTGTCAGACACCCTCCTGGGTGGAACACACTTGGAGAGATCCACTGTCGTATTGTTCCTTTCATCTACAGCCCTCTGGGGAACCTTTGCCACCACACTGCCTGGATGTAGAGGGGCACTCAACCTGATAGGCACTCTGCCCGATACGACGCCTGAAGACGACGAGACGATGTTCGCAGGTGCCGCTTGCGTAACACGAATCCTGCTGTTCGCTTCTCGTACAGGAGTGAGAATGGTTTTGGGAACTTTGTTCGGAACGACGGCGTCACAATCCAGGTTGATTATTTCTGTCGAAGGCCTCTTCACCGCAGCCTTCTCTTTATTCGCCGCGTTGCTTGGGTTGTTGGGAATCTTTGCCGCGACGTTCGTCTTCCCCTGTGCGTCGCTCGCTTTCCTGACGCCTGTGCACACGCCGCCGCTCAGTGACCTCACTGTATTCGGGTGAAGCAGCGTCGACGACAGAGCCTTCTCCGGGACAACGTTCGAAGGAGACGTGGGTTTCGTGTTCTTGATCACCGACTCGTTTTCTTGTTGCGAGACAAACCGCAGTTTAAGCTCCTTCGTCCCGTTAACAGTTTTGACCTCGACGAGCTCCACCAAGCAGCCGGCGGGAATGTTCACCTCCTCTGGTAGAGACACTGTGAGGGCCCTGTTGGGCTGAAGGAGTCCGTTCAAATGAGAGACGCGTTCAGTGTTTCCATTGGTGGCATTGGCTATGTTTACATCCAGTGTTTTCCCTAATCTGGCAGCGGGTACAGTTTGGTTGGGCACAGCGACACGTATAACAGGCCGAGGCGGCGGTGACAGCAGTGGATCAGCAGTAGGCGCACTTGTTAAGGCACTGGAGACCGTGACCAGAGGAGCTTTGGTCACGCCAGGCTTTGCAGGTCCATGATTTATGCCGTTACTATGCAAACGGTCAATGTGCTTCACCAGGCACAACCTCCTCATGTAGCCCTGTCCACAGTGGGGGCATTTGAAGGGGTACTTAGCCGTGTGCTGCTTTAAGTGCTCGTTCAGCTCCGCCTCGCTGAAGGACATGCTGTTGCAATAGAAACAGTAAAACCGCGTGCCGTGTTCGATCATGTGCTTCTGGAGTGCCACAGGGTCTGTGGACGCAAATCCACATTTCTCACAGCTCATCACTTTGGAGGTGACCAACAGACGCTCCAGCGGTGCGCTGGGATGGACACCATTCACAGAGGGCGGTAGGCTTTGATAGGTCACAGGTTTCATGGTGGAGTCTGCTGCTCATCTGGTCTCACAGGTAAATAAAGTCCTTTAATCCATGAAGCTGATGAATGTCCACCTGACAGCCAGGGTTTGGTCCACAGGAAGGGTCACTCTGCCTGCATGGATAGGATCAAAACAGAGAGCTTTAATAGCTGAAGCATCCAGTCCACCTTACAGAGCACAGTGCATCCATGAAGAGGAGGCCAAATAAAGCCCCTCCCCCTCACATTCACATTCAGCTAATGCAGCCTTTGCTGCAGACATTTGTGTTCAAAATCCTGAATTCTTCCGTCCTCATAGAAAACATACGGTTAATCAGTCTCAAAACATGCATACCTACTAGCAACACCTAGCTGCAAACAGGAGCTATCTTCCTTTGAATGTAAGGAAAAGGCCCTCCCTAACAAACAGGAGCTTCTCCCGGACGACGCTCCGCTTTGCCAATGTTTATGTTTTCAAACCAGTCCAGTCTCTCACATGCAACTGATTTGACTCTAGCTCAACAGTTCGTGAGCTTTAACGTCGTTTTAAAGGCGGGGAAAGAGGGAAAATAATACCTGAAGTCGAGGTGATTTTAACGTTAACACCGCAGCAAATGGATCCCCCTTGAGTTAGCTTTATATTAGCCGTAAGAGCTATCAGTAGGTACAATTACGAAAAGGATGTGGGATTTTTCTTTCAAAATAAGAGCATGGAATTGAGTCAAGCTATGTCTTCTTTATTAACGTTTCGTCTTACTTATACGTATTGCTTCTCTTTCGACCAACCTTGCTTTATCAACCAAGCTCCAGAACCCATAAAAATAAACAAGACTAAGATATAAAACCACCAGTTTTAAATTAAATCTCGCTGTTTTTAGGCAGGATAAAATTGACGGTAGAGCTGACTCAAGCAGCCTTCTGAGCTTAAACTAATTTATGACGAACTAGAATTTCAGAAGTGGTGACCTACCCGATCGTCCATGTATTTTTAGGGTAATATGTCTTTTATTGTGACAGTTCTCCACGGAACTTCCGTCTAAACCATGTTGCCTTGACAGCAAACTGTCTTGCGCTGGTGCGATTCTTGAAGGTCAACAACGCACACGTCAATTTGTCATCGTTAAATTTACTACGAAGCTTCCATTGAACATGAACTCGAGTGAACAGTTATCTGTCAGAGCGACATCTGGAAACTTTTAAAGACGGTTAGGAATTTAGCTAAAATTGTTAGATTTTCATATTTCCTTTCGTTGACATGGATCTGAATAAACACATGGCACTATGCAGTTTATAAAAATCCGCAGATTATTCTATGTGTCTTTACAAAGGTGAGTTTGACGTTATGTTTCTGACAACTGACATGCCTGGCCGATGGATATTTTATTATTTTTAGCATATTAAGATGATAGCTGTAGGCTATATTTAATCGATGAAGTGCAGCAGATCACTCTCGGACTTGTTATTGTAATCCCTGTGTGAGGCTTACCATGAGTATTGTTGACAATTTTTTTCTGGGATTTGCACGCCATTGTTGCAACTCACAATGACACAGCACTGGCTTTCACTTGACCCTCCCATTCTGCCCCCTACATCATTCCCCTGCCCAGCTTCCTGGTTATGGCAGTGCTCCTGAGCCAGCTAACTGTAGCTAAAGCTCCTGCTTGGTTCTGCGTCCAAAAGTTATTCTTCTCCTCCTCTCGCAGGCACGAGCTCCTCCGCCGAAGCATGTCGTCAGAGACGAGCCGCTTCGATTTCCTGGTGGTCGGCGGCGGATCCGGAGGTCTGGCCGGGGCAAGAAGAGCGGCGGAGCTCGGAGCAAACACAGCGGTGATCGAGAGCCACAAACTCGGAGGTACCTGCGTGAGTAAAACTGAAAAGAAACTTTTTTATTTCTGTTACGCACACACACCTTTTTTTCAATCCAGCTCCGGACATGCAGTGTGCTTCCTAAAGCATCAGAAACATATTTACTTGACAAACATGAGGGCTTTAACTTTATTTTTATTAATAAAATACTTTAACAAGTCATTTCTATGATAGCGAGAAGAGGTGTGGATCTACAGGAGGTTACATGATATTTCATGAAATAACCACCTGATCATTTTCTCTTTTTTAATATTATCATTGCTCCTTTGCTTGTTTCTTTCCTTGCATACTTTTCTTGAATTAAGTTTATCTTGCCCCCAAACCCTCATACCAGAATCAATGAAGTATTTTTTTATATATAATTCCACAATTTATTGACATTTAACTTTGTTTTAAAATGTTAAAGGTCAAAGTTCCAGATGCCTGCTATAGATTACATGTTTGCCTTGTGTGAATTTAAGCTTAATTTGAAGAATTGTCTTTTCTTTAAAAGCTGTCACACAACCTGCTGGTTGCCTCACAGGAGGGTTGGTTGCATTCATTTCCTTGTTTTGCCATTGCTTAAGGAAATTGGTTCCTTAGTAGTTTCTTAGTAGTTTGCTTTTTGCTAACCTCTTTTAATACATTTCTATGTATTAATACATGCAGGTTTTGATTAACTGCATAATATAATATGTTTTGTTTCATATGTTTTAAGAAATTCTGTATAATCCTGAAGCTTATTATAAATTTAGATCACTCAGACATATTGTCTGTTATATATCACATGCTTATAGTAACTATTTACTCAGATTGGACTAAATAATTCAATGTTTTTTCTTCTTCTTCTTCTTCCTTCCAGGTCAACGTTGGATGTGTTCCTAAAAAGGTAGAGTTTCTTTCTCTGGCTCATGTGATAAGGTCATGTTTGGACTAATACCCTGCAGAATTTAAAGTCACACCATCTTTCTGGGTTTTCTCAGGTCATGTGGAATGCAGCCGTTCATGCTGAGTATCTACACGATCACAGCGATTATGGCTTTGCAACTGAAAACGCTCACTTCAGTTGGGAGTAAGTTTCGTAGTCTGAAGTCTGTCTTGTGGTCGGCTGTAACGAAACCTTGGAGGCAATTTCTCGAAAGAAATCTGTGTTCTTTTGCAGACAAAAATCTTCCCTTTAAATACTTCTCCTTTTTTTTTTTATTTTGTTGAGTCATGATGACTGTTAAAGATAAGTCTTTGGAGGGAGTGGTTCAGTGCAACGAATAAAAAAGGCTTGTTTCTCCTATTTCTGAGTGGAGAAGATAAACAAAGGTTTCTGTTGAGAAGAAAACTCCTACTTGCTCCACTACACATGTAAAGAAACCAACTCTTTGCAAAGGTGTTCCTGTGACTTTTAAAGGAATTTCAAAGGTTTGACTTTACTCGCTTTCAGGACTGAGAGATAAACAGGCTCTTCAGGCTGGTAAAAAGAGATCAACTTCAAATATGATCCAGAAGTGTTGAGATTCTGGTGACACCGGAATTTTCTCTCTGAGATGCTGAAAGATAATGAGATAATATGATCATTTAACAAAGAAAAGAGCTGCTGAATAGAAGAACAATGCATGAAATAAACGTCCTGACCAGCTTCCTGGCATCCTTTAGGTGAGAGCATGGTAGCTCCGCTCAAACTAGAAAGCATTGAACTCACAGTAACAAGAAGAAAAAGAACCACAGCCAGGAGTTTGATTGCTCTCCAATTATATATATTTGATTTATTTATTACTACGTAAGATTTGATGTTCTCTTTTTTTTTTGTTTGTTTGTTTGCAGGACTCTCAAGGCGAAAAGAGATGCTTACGTTTCTCACCTAAATCGGATTTATCGCAACAACTTGGACAAAGTGAGTGGAACCTGCCAATGTGTCGCAAGTTAGATTTGTTTTTTTTTTTTTTTATTTGCTTACAGAAGAAAAAGGGCAAGAAAGTCAGAAAATAAAGGCAAATAACCTGGTCTCACACTGTAGTCCTATCTGATGTTTTCTAGGCTAAAATCCAAACCATTCAAGGCTATGCCAGGTTTACAGATGATCCCGAGCCCACTGTGGAGGTCAACGGTAGAAAACTGACGGCGCCTCACATCCTTATCGCAACGGGGGGGCAGCCTTCTGTTCTGAGTGACGATGAAGTTCCAGGTAGGAGCGTCTTGGAGGACGTCTTTAGAAGATGAGGAATTTTACCTCTGAACAGTTTTTTTTTTTTTGTTTTATTGATCCGACTTTAGGGGCGAGTCTTGGCATCACAAGTGATGGCTTTTTTGAACTCGAAACCCTTCCAAAGTAAGGTTTTATATGTGTTCAAAAATATGTCAGGCACCAGCAGGTATCCGTAAATAAAAGCCTCGTTCCTCCCTACAGACGCAGTGTGATTGTAGGCGCCGGTTATATTGCTGTAGAAATGGCCGGCATTCTTGCCACTCTGGGGTCCAAAACGTCCCTCATTATTCGACAAACGGGGGTAAGAGACGGCACAAACGTACCTCGCTTAAAGCTCCAACAGTCCACCGTTATGTTGTAAGTGGTCCATACTCTCTCTCCTTGAAGGTGCTGAGAAACTTTGATGCGTTCATAAGCGCAAACTGCACCAAAGAACTGCAGAACAACGGGATCGACCTGTGGAAGAACTCCCAGGTGAAGTCTGTGAGTAAGACGGACAAAGGCCTGGAGGTGACTATTGTTACCAAAGACCCAGAGAGGAACGATGAGAAGATCAGCACTATTGAAGAGGTGGAGTGTCTTCTGTGGGCCATAGGAAGGCAGCCCAACACCTCTGGACTGAACATCGGGAGCCTGGTAACCATTTACACACACACACACACACACACACGGTGCTAAAGAACATGTATAGGCTTTACTTTGAGTAGATTCAATGGGGAGGGGGTGAGATAATGCATATATAAATTAATTGTATCTTTCCTAGATCAATTGTTTGACTGCTTATTATTCTGTGTGTGATCAGTAGAACAACTGTTAAGTCATAGGTAGCCATGCTTTGCTTTTGTATCGTCTGCCAAATGGCAAGACAGCAAACAAGCTATGAGAATGTTGTATAAAGTTTTCTTTTTCTTTTTTTTAGTTTTTATAAATGTTTTTTTTTTTGTTTTGTTTTAAGGCCGATGATCAGAGCCACCTTTGTTTCTTTTTTCCCCTCCCTCTGGTCAGAAGGTCCAGTCTGGAAAGCTTCAGCGATAGAGTTCAGAATTGGCTCCATCCATGTTTAGGCTCTTTTTAGTCTCTTATCCATATAGACTGTTTGCCCTGATGGAGAGGCTGGTGAAAGTG
>JAUZNJ010047337.1:1473-28903 GCA_034780135.1 Jordanella pulchra
AAACCCCCCCCCCCCCCCCCCCCCCCAAAAAAAGTACTTTGAAAACTGTGAATACCATTTTCTGCTTTTCCTATAAATTTTATTTACAGGCACAATGTGCAACATTTCATTGACCTTTTCAAAGGAAAGATGCATGGTATCAGATTTTAATTTCCACGTGACATTAATCAAATGTAGCTTAACATAAGATTGTTTAACAGATGATAAACTATACGGTGCATAAAGACAGTATTATCAAAGGTTTACTATGCCTTAGAGAAGAGCAGTTCCTAATCGAAACGCTACATACAATTTGAAAATGCATAAAAGTTTGCATTTAGGGTGATGTGTCCAAAGTTAGTCAACATGTCCCATGGGGACGCCTCACTGCAATTTAAGAATAAAATAACGTTCTACAAATTTGTCAATTACTGGTATTGATTCAGATGCAGACGTTTAGTTTCTAATAAGGGGCAAAATTACTATGAACAAAGTGAAATTTTACACCTCCTCCGTAGAGCTTTCTTCAAAAGTGTTACTGCTACAGTCCAACTTTAATCGCTTTAACTGCTCCATATGTTTGCTCAGACACACAGATAAAATTATTTTAACCTCAGCAAGGGCTAACAGTTTTTTTTTTTGTTTTTTTTTTTTAAACAGTCACAAACTTCTTAAAAGCATTCAATACTTCAGCATTTTATCCACATTATTTTTCTCCATCTTACCCTTTGTTTATGTTTCTAAAAAAAAAAAAAAAAAAAATAGGAGCTTGTTTACTTGTTTGCAACAGCTGATGGTTGAGGAAGGACTGTTAGGAGCCTTAGCAGGTTTTAGCGCTGTGGTTACAATATATATAATCAGCTCTTATCTCTGTTCGCAGGAACTGTCTTCTGCACCTGAAACCGTAATAACGGCCCAAAAATGGTCCATTGACATCAAGGCCTGACATAGCACTGTTTTTTTTTGTTTTTTTTTTATTGTTGATATAGTCTAACAAAACCTTTGATCAATTGCGCCGCAGTACAGTACCAGAACCACTTTTTCTTCAGTTACCGTTCGTTACTCAGAGCAGGAGGCTCAGTGACCATAGTGACACTGTGGCATCTCCAAAACCTGAACGATCCCTTTAACTGCCTAAGATTATTTTTAAAAGATGTCTCTTCATGTGCCGAAAATAAGCTACACCAGGCTCACATATATTGGAAGTGCACACCTGATTCCCTGCACACATATTTTTTAAATCCCTGATGATTTCCATCACTGACTGGAAGTTAAAGATATAATTCAGTCAGAGGATATTTAACAGTTCATTGTTTTTTATTTCAATGTTTCATTTTTCACTGAGCAAACTGGTTTTCAAAATCACAGTTAGGTTTCAAAATAGGATAGTTTTACACAGCTTTAATGTCCAACTGTAGAGAGAGAGACTATATATGGAAATAAATAACTACCTAATTTTTAAGACATGCCTACACCGATGATATAAAAAAAACAAAAAAAACATGACATTTCAAGCTCCACTGTGGCTTCACAGCCCTGCTCTTCAGGCTGTCAAGGTTTCTAGCTAGTAGGAGTTTACTTAATATCAGATTAATAAATAAAATGTAAAGAGTCTTAATGACCTCCTTCCATTGGACTGGAGGTGTGGTACAGTTTTCTTGACAACTTCTTCAATTATATTTAGTTCATTTAAATAAAATATACATATATATACAAACATAAATAAATAAATGAATAATTTGAGGTATTTAAAACCTGGTAATGTTAGCTTGAGACACAAACATGACCAGTCCCGCTCAACAAAATGGAAATCTCCAGTTTGTTTTGACCTTTGGTGTTGCAGAATATTTCCAGCATTGCATTTTGATTCTCTATTTTTTTTTTTCCTGCATGACGTTGAAAACGCAAGACAACTTTAAAAACAGAGCTAGTTGGAAGGAAAACATTTCCTGAGTCCCACCAGAAGCCGTGAACCATCCCCAGCCTCGGAGGTGAAGAATAACGAGGCCCTTCTAAGAACTGCTTCTACACTAGCAGTGGTTTTCTGGATCAAGGACCTTTGCTTAAGCTGCCAGCACAGGAATAACTGAATTTAATGTAGAATCTGGCTCAAAATCAGCACTGGAAGTGCTTCAGTCAGTGCTATTCTGGCTACAGTTCATTCTGGCAGTTTCTGACCTAAACTGGAAAACTGAGCAGACTTTTTACATCGAATTAAAGATCGGTCAGATTGAGTAATCAAAACAAAACCTCACGTCAAATCAGCAACTAGTTTACCAACACCCTCTAAATATAACCTCTGGTATATAGAGGCGCCTGAATCCCCTCTTTAATATTTATAGCATGGATGGCTCACAAGATTGAATATTGTCTCAGGAAGTAATCTTTCCTGCAACATGAAGGCAAACAGCTTTGTTTCCTCTCAAACTGTAACTGCTGGTAGCTTCAGGGTGACAAATGAGTTGGACACTCTGAAAAGCTGCCCCAGCCAGCAGAGATGAAAAAAGGTGCTAACCAGGCAATGAACCTTAGCTGGATTTATAAACGTCTTTGTGCCTTTCTGCTTCCAGTTGCACTTGGACCGAATGCATCCATTTAAAGAGACCTCCTATGTTCCACTGTATTTAAGCTTTTTTACTCTGTTTCCCCCGTTTTTTTTAATAGGTAGCTCCAGAAATAGAGAAGGAAGCGTGGAGTTGCAGTTCACGATTCTGGCACTCAAACAAACACACCCGCTGAAGCATGTATGTATCTGCACTTAAAAGTAACAAGAGCGAGTGGATCAAAGGCTGATCTACTGCTTGACTGATCAGAAAAAAGGAACAGGGAAAACCTTTGGATTTTTATTTATTTTTTTTTTTTTTTTGCCGTCTCTCGTCAGTGGGAGGCAGAGACTCGGTGCAGTCTTTGCTCTGTGGCTAAAAACGGTTTCAGCTGGCAGAGAGCTTTTCTCCCAGATCAGATTATTGATTTATGTCTTTGCTGTTTGCCAGCGAAGCCCCGGAAAGCAGATGTGTGCAAAAAGTCTGGTCGACTTTGCGGAGATCAGATGGAGAGAGAAAATAATAGCTTTGGTTTGAAATGGTTAATGGGTAGGCTTGGTTTTCTTCAAAACGTGAGGAGAAAAAGAAAAAAAAAAAAACATTCCTTCAAATTAGTTTAGTTCTATAACAATCATTTCTTAAAGTGTATCACAAATTCAACATTTCTTTTTTCGATTTTATGTAATTAAACCAATTCAAAGTTGCCAACAGTTGCTCTTTCTCCTAAGGTCAAGAGGCTGCCACTATAGGATTGTTAGATTTCTGCCAGAAATATAATATTTTAATGCTTTAATTACCTTTGCAATACTCAGTCTAGTCATGTGAAAACAGTATTATGTATCTAGTTAAACAACGAAGACTCAGTCGGCATTCATGGCTTTCTTTGCAAAGAAATGAGAACAAGAGAGATTGTAACCATGTTCAGCCCTGTTCTGATTAGACTCAAGTTTTCTCATCCTAATCTAAAGTCTGAGAAAGTTTTCCAAGTCAAAACACATTGCAGACAATTTGGAGAAACAAGTAAAATGTTATGAATAAACCCTGAGAAAGAAAACTGGCTTGTAATGGAAGGATTATGTTTTGTCCCAAACAACATCTCTCAACCAGACACTGTGTGGTCTTGCAGGTGGAAAGACCCGAGTGAAAACCTTTATAAACTGCTGTAGATCGAACACTTTTTTTTCTTAATTAAAAAAAAAAAAAGAAAAAAGAAGTCAACGTGCTTCAGCTTAAAACCTTGAGTCTGGTGATAAATGAAACGAGATGGTCTCCATGCAGCGTTAGGACCCCATGGCAGCTCCTTTACTCCAGCTCTTTCAGGCGGTCACAGTGTTTGCAAGCGATACAAGAACGGGACCGACTTAGAGCAATCAAAGGCGTTTCAGGGGAATAGCTTTGATTAAGAACGGCTACAAAGACTCGCAATGCTAATTAGCAGTTTATTTGCTAATGTGGTGTGGCTTTAAAGAAACGTAATCAAACCTGGCTGTGAAAAGCTTTAAATGAAGTAGAGAAAATGTTCACAGAGCTGCAACACTGAAGCAACTTTAATCTCCCTACAGGTCAAGTATTCAGTCCTAACAACCTTGATGCTGTGTGCAAGTTAGATGCAGTCATTTGAGTGAATAGTTCCTGGAATACTTAACCTTGGAACTATAAATCAAAACATTTCTCATAAACCTTGGTTCACCTACATAATAAAGAGGTTTGACGGTCACACAAAGTTCCTACTCTTCTTTTTTTTTTGCCTCTGTGGAATCAAATGCAACAATCTAACAAAGGAGGTATTTTTGTTAAGCTTTACCCTGCTGCTTTGAATCTGTACATTCACAGAAAAAAATAAAAAATAAAAAAAATCAGAAAGGCAGCAGCTGCAAGGTTGGAGTCTCAAACAGAAGAGAAAACCAATCAGAATTCGAGAAATTAGAACCTGACTGAACCGCCATCTGGGTTCATCCGGGTTTCTCGCTTTGCTCGGTTAACGCAGAGTTCTGCTGTTTGCAGAGAACAAAGGAAAACCAACAAGAAAGGCTAACTGTACCCCTCCATGCTATTTACTTATTAACGCCTCCAGGCTCTTTTTCTGACAATCCGCTTTTTAACTGGCAGAAAAAACAATCTAAACAAGGACGCACTCCGAGATGCGTTGTACCTTTAAAACGTCCGTCTTCATTTTAGGGGTGACGGAGATCACTTCAAGGTTTGAAACATGAAAACTGATTGTTTTCAATAAATTATGCTCCAGTGCACATTCTGCTGGCTAAATTAAAACATCGCCCACAAACACAACTCATAAGTCTGTTTGTTCTGTCAAATCTGGTTACTCACAGCGAGAGCGAGGGATTCATACTGAATTAGCCTCGCATGATGGCTTTAAAAACCTAAAAAAGGCCTTGGAAAGGCTGTTTCAGTCCCAAACAGAAGAATTAGATTCCATATTCCCATAAAGCATATCCGTAATATAGATACATATATATGTGTATGTGTGTTTTAATGGTATTTCACTGCTTTCCTCAGAGTGATGTCAGAGATGGTTAAATATACTTACAAGAAGAGTCGCAATGTACTTAATTTAACCAATGGGGATATGACTGGTTATTAGGATAGTGTCCTTTTTTTTTTTCTTAGGGAGAAAACACATTCTTATTACACTAATATGACATCTATCCTCTGACATAGGAGCTGGCTTGGAGCTTGTCTGCCTGGCTGTGTCCTTCCTGGACAGAGCCGCCTGTGGAGCTGGATGACAGTTACCTTTTATATCTCAGTTTCTTTATGTTTATCTGCCTCTGTCTCCTTGAACCCCAGTCGGCCTCGGCAGACGGCCGCTCACACCGAGCCCGGCTCTGCCAGAGGTTTCTTCCTGTTAAAAGCGAGTTTTTCCTCTCCACTGCCGCTACATGCATGCTTGGTGTGAGAGATTGCTGTTGAATTAATGAGTCGATGCAATCTGCTGGTTTTAAGATAGAAAACATTGAATCAATGTGACTGTGTGAATTGATTGAATTATCTCTGTAAAGTGCCTTAAGATATCATATGTTGTGAATTGGTTCTTTATAAATAAAATGAATTGAATTGAATACGAATTAATGTTATATTGAATATCAATAGTAACAAATTAACTACTTAATGTTTCTTACAGCATGCTATGCCATTTCCTGGCATACATGGATAAATGCAATTAAAGAAATGTATCCCACACAGCAGTTCTCCACCTACCAAATGTATCTTAAAAGTAAAATTTGTCAAAACACCTTTAGTGATATAGTGTGCCCATCTGCATTGTAGTAAAGTAATCCTTTCAAACGGCAATATTTGCAAACTATAAGTTGCAACATTTCTCTTTCAGGTTGCAAAGATGTCTACTTTCCATGGCCTTCTCCAGGTTAGGATAAAGGTTTTTTAATTTCATCTGATTTATTTCTGCTCTCTTGCTGAGCCATTTCACTAACTTACTTTTTTGTTATTTTCATACACTTGAACTGTCACATTTAGATTCAACACTAGTTATATTTGAAGCATAAAATGTCATGATTGGATTGAATGTCATTTAAAAAAAAACAAATATTTGAATTGTACCTTTATATTCAATTCACTTCATAAATACTTTTTTTTTTATCCCAAAGGAAAATTAAATATTGTATTAAGTCATGTTTTGTTTTCTCTTTAACCAGTTGTTGTAGGTGTTGATGCTCTAGGCAGGAAGGATCTTCTACATCGGTCTATCTTGCACCGGATCTGAAGGAGCCTCTTACTGCAGACACTCTGCTGTTGTTTAAAAATCTTCTGAGGAAGATGCTCTCTGTTGTCCATAATCTGTTACACTTTATAAATAATTGTCCTTTGTGAAATAATCTCTAGAGGTTCTAGAGGAGTTCCTAGAACAGGAGATCTTTATTAGCGTGTTAAGCTTTTTTAAGTCATTTGCTCTGATGCCGTTACCCCAGCAGATGATGGTGGAAGGGATCACACTCTCCACAACAGACTTATAGAAAATATGCAGCATCTTTTTGCAAACACCGAAGGACCGACGCTTCCTTAGGAAGTACAATCTGCTTTGTCCCTTCTTGTAGACGGCTTCACAGTTGTGTCTCGTATATGGACCAGTATGGTGCACAGAGGTGGCTGGGGGGAGGTTACCCCGAGCCCTGGTGCCAAATGATTCAAAAACGCATGCCAAAGTGCGTCTGTCTCGGGAGCCAATATATTTGCTCTTTCTACAGTGGTGAGGATTTGCTTATTGTACGTCAATGATACGGACTTAAGTATTTGGAATAAAACAGCTTATCGGACTAAAAACGTATCACGTAGACTGGCATGTTTAATCACATTAATTATTTCCATATAAACATAGCTACTTACAGATTTTCAGGAAAGCTCCTCATTTCATCCATCTTGGCAAAGACTTCAATGCAACAAGAAGAAAAGTAACACAAAATCACGATGCCTCCACTTGCCTTTTAGGAATCGCGACCAATGGTTAACGAGATTTTTTCACACATGAGATTTAAATCCACACAGTTAAGGGGGGTTCATTGCTTCTGATAGTTCAAAGTTGCATTACATATATTTTATCATGAGGTGACCCCAACATGTGAAACATGTCAATCAGCTGAGGGATCATTCTTGCATTCTTTTAGAGAGTCAAGTATTTTCTTTTTTTTTTTTGGATATAATCAAAGACAGAAAGCACTTGATGGAAACAGGATTTTGTTTGAATGGTTAACAGAATCACAACCTCTCAAAAGAGCTGTCCTTTTTGGTAGGGCTGAAACTATTAATCACATTAATCTTTATCAATTGATTATTGAAATAACAGAAATTAAGCTGACAGAAATTAACCCTGCTGACAGAAATTGTAAAAAAAAAAAACATTTTGTTTTTAAGATCTGTTAATTTGGTCTATCCAGAAATACCCAAGTGGAAAAATTTTAGTTTCACTAGTTTAATTCTGTAAAACATGTTCTTTGAGGAACCTTTTGCTATCTGACTATCGATTAATTAAAAAAATAATTGACAGATTAATCTAATAGCAAAGTAATCATTAGTTGCAACTTTACTTTACCTCAATTGTATATATAACAAAAAAAGAAATATATATATATATTATTGAAAGTTTGGAAATCAGCATCTGTCCAGCCTCTAGAAATTGGGTTAATGAACTGCTAAATGCAAAAACTATGAAAAAAAGACATAAATCCTGGAAAAATTGAATCTCAAAGTTGTATGTAATGTCTGCATATGTGTGTATCTATGTATGTTGGTGTATATTTATGTATTTGTATCTATATACATATAGATAGACGTACATACTATATAAGGCCCAAGGTGGTAATCTGGGAATGAATTGGCCGCTCCAGTGAACTAACAACAATGTGCAGATGAAGTTGTTTTGTTATATTTTGTCTTGATAATGTTGGCTGTCAGAATGACGACGATGATGGACATCTTTCTTCCTGGGTGGGGATGCATGGATGTGTTTGTGAATGAGATGCAGTACAATGGATGTCTTGTTGATCTTCGTGAGATTTTAGTCCCTGAAATTGTTTTTGTTTCAAACCTGTAAACTTTACCTTGTTAAATGGCTACACCGAAAATCACAGAAAAAAGCCTGAGAAGCAAATATTGAATCAGCTGCTGTTTTGGGAGGTCTAGCCTGCAACATAAAACTGTTATAATGGTGAACAGTAGCCTTATTGTTGCAATATGTAGCTGAAAATCTGATGAAACTAAACGGGTCAAGGCCAGTAAATAAATCAATTTGTAATGTCTTCCTTAAGTGGTCGGTGTTTTAAGGCTCTGGGGTTGTCTTTACGTCACAGTTGGAGAATTGTTTCTTTGCAACCTTCTCCTGACTGATACCTTTTTTTTTATTCAATTCAGTTCATTTCTACAGTTTAATTCCCAACACCTGTCATCTCAAGGCACGTTAGAGATAATACAATCAGTTATATAGCTGTAATTTTCAATAGAGGCGACAAAAAAAGCAAATTTAAAGCAACTCCAATGAGATTTAGGATTAATACTGATAAGAGCTTTGAAGAATTAAATTACTCTACTTTTTGTTCATTCTCACACGCATTAATTCATTTTGAGTGCAGCTCAAATAAACATCACAGGCTAAATTAACTTCTCTTAGAAATAAACCTGGTTTTAATAAGAGTGTGACTACCTTTTGAGATTCACTTTAAGAGCTTTTTGGAGTTAAAATCTGAAGAGATGTATTCATTGTGAATAAAGCACAAAAAATATGTGATAATCATAAGAATGACACAAAAAGAGCCTCATCCAAGTGTTTACCTGCAGCCAGAAGCTCAGGGTCTACAACTAAACAGTCTTGTTCTGGCAGAGCTGAACAACAAACACCACAACATTTCCTGGTATTTTTAGGCTGAGCTGTTGTCTCAAGGGCTCAATCGGTACAAGGTTGACCCTGAGTGATTTAATTAGTATTTGTTCCTCTTGTCATGTCTGACGGCCTGAAAGCGCAAGCCGTCTCTATGACAACGGCGCTGCAAGCCTGTGCCCCCGGTGGGGCCCCGAGCGGTGCGCACCAGCCAGGAATCAATCATTAATGGCTCCATTCATCAAACGAATTCTCAACCACAACACAATCGTGGATGCTTTTAAACTGCTGATGATCTCCAAGGAAGAAAAAACACCGGCAGAATATTTATGTGGCGGTCAGGGGGCCGGGAGAGCCACTGCGAGACGAAACCTCATCGATGTAAATAATCCTTTTAAAACAGAGGCTGAGCTGGAGCTGTGACCAATGCGGTGGTGAGATATTAGATCCCATGAGAAAAGCTTTGTTGGACCAACAGCAAAGAATGTTGATAACAGATAGTTGGTTTGTATTGTGTAGTTGACTGCAAGCTATGTTTCCCTTTCATCTTTTCATGATTGAAGACATTTTCTGAAGGGAAAATGACTACTGAATTCATACGTACACGCTGGTAATATGATAATTTGAAGCCACTGGCAATGACAATGCACATACTAAACGCTGCCTTTACAAAGTATTAGATATCGGCCAAAACAAAGGACTGCATCTTAAACTTAAAAACAGAATGGAAAGAAAGAGTTTTTTTTTAAGTTGTTATTATCACGAAAAATCTAAAATGGTGTAATTAGAACCACCTTTCAATGCATGTCTCAACCGGCTTTTATCATCTAGATCAGGGGTGCAAGAGTCCAAAATCCTGTAATTTTTAGATGCATCTCTTCTCCAGCACACTTGAATTTAACAGCTGAACTCTCAGCATGTTAAATTCAGCAGAGGCTTTGTAACAAACCCCGCATTTCACGCAGGAGTGTTGGAGAAGGGATTTATTTCAAAGTTGCAGAGGCCTGGACTTGGGCAACCCTGATCTAGAAACTGATGTTTTACTCAATGTTTTACAAAAGCAGCCCTGACAGATCTGTTAACATCAATATTCTGGTCTGGACTTTGACTAGACCATTAAAGCATGTTCAATTATTTGGATCCTGGTGCATCTCAGTCTGTATTTTTAGGGTCGTCTTGATTGAGGACTGCTCTGTGTTTAGCTCCACACCTCCTCTCTATCCTTACACGATGCTACCATCACAATTTGTCATGCTTAACGGCATTGCAATCTAGAAGGGATGTCTAAAAAAATGGTAATCAGAGTAACAAATTATTGATTTCTGATTTTAGACCTAAAAAAACATTCTTAGTCTCTTTCTTCACATATTTTCTAAGCCCCTTAGATGGATAGAGTCTAACTGTAAACAGGACGTCCTTTAGCTTTTTTACAGACACAGGGTTTCATTTTAAAACTGGTAAATGTTCTGTTAATATAAAGCGCTTTTTCAAGGGGTTTGACCAAAGTGGTTTACATTGCATTCAGTCATTCACACACACATTCATGGTGGAAAGCTGCATTGTTGCTCCAACTGCCCAGGAGCTCAGTGACAGAAGTGAGGCTGTCGGACATCGGCGCCACAGGGGCCTCTGATCACAATCAGCAGGCAATCTGGGTGAAGTGTGACATAATAAAAGCCAGAACTGAGGTTTGAACATTTGAACACACAACCTTTCAATTGTAAGACACTGTTGCACAAATAGGATGGATTTGTGGGGCAAATATTGTCATCAAAACATTCACCCTTAGCTAGAAGACATCTGAAGCTCCTCCAAAGTGACCACTGGACTCTTGGCTTTTAATTTCACTTCTAATTTGGGTGAAAAACCTCCTTGGATCTTGTGGCTTACCAGCAGCCAAGGGTCTTTGCGACTTGTGGTCGCAGAAATCAAAACGACTCTCCTCAGTTTTAAAATTCACCACTCAGCCACTTGGACAATGTTTTAGTTGTCATCAAAATACATTATAGCCAACAGGAGCAGCTTTAAGCCTAATTAACTGATAAATGTTAGCCAGCAGGGAGCTGGCAGATGGAGAGATCAATAGAGCTGAATTGGGTCCAGCAGCACAGGATTGAGAAACCATCCCTCAGCCTCAAAAGCCCCCCGCCCTCTACGAGTGCTCTAATGCCCTAAAGCGAGACAGAGAATGCCTCCAAGCAGCGTATGAAACCAGAGGTAAAACATTGTTTTCAGTGTCGCAGTGCATTACTGCTGCTGCAGATGACGATGATAACCTTTCAGGACAATAATCGATCTGTTTCTTAAAAGTTAGCGCTAATAAATCAGTGCTCATGGATTATTTGGGAAGCTTCGCAGCTTTCAAGGAGAAAGATACCCATGGTGACTCATTAAATGGGTAGACTGAGACAAACCAGCTTTAAATGGAGCAGTGATATGCCTCCATGGTATAAGGTGAAATAAAGGGAGAAATCTAAACGTAATGAGCTAAGGGCCCAGGACAATAGAGGGGTGGTGGGGTCATTATGATTTCACTTTAATGTTTTAGTTAATCTGCATTATAAATGCTTTGGTATAAGGTAAACAATCACTTATGTTTCAGTGCAGATATAGCATCTCTATCTTGTGCTTTTGGGGAATCTATCAAGAGATGGCTAATGACAAACTATGTCAAAAAAGGTAAACCAACAGCTTTTCTATGAGCCCTTAAAAATGTCCTTGCAGGACCAAAGGCCTTGTCAAATCATGGCTGATCTTTTAATCTAAATGCCAAATGGGACAGATTAAGGGTCGTGGACCAGTTAACCTATTAACACCAGAGCTGTCACTGGCGACAGAAAATGACACTTGTTCTTTGACTCTTCGTAACTCTTTGGCCGTTTGTGCTATCAACGTAATCCCAACAGATCCTGATAGCTTAGAATCACAGCTTCACGGTGATATACAACACTTTACTGTAGTCCCAGCGGTTACGGCGTTGTGTTGAGTTTTGTAACAGGAAGAGAAAAGCGGATTAGTTGGGAGTGAGACACTGAGAGAAAATTATACATGTTCATTAACTCACCATAACTCTTCACGTCTTTGTGCTATTGACGTAATTCCAAGGATTCTAAAAGCATAGAATCACAGGTTCTTTTTGGATATATGGTACATTACGGTAGTTCCGAGGGTTACGGTGCCATGCAGGGTTTTTGTAGTGGAAAAAAGAGCAGATTGGGAGTGAACCAGTGGATTATCAGGAGTGTTTTAGTGGTGTTTCAGTCGTAATTTAGCAGTTTGTTGTACAGTTTGTGTCGGTTTGGAGAGAAAATAGTGGAAAAAGGCAGAAAGCAAGCCAGGGAAGGAAGCTCCCTCTCCTAAAGGAGCAGCCCTTGGATGTGTGAGGAGTGTGCAGTTGGACTCTGCCTTTAATGGACAGAAGCTACCATGCTGGATATAAACGCCTGGTTATTGCCGGACTTTATCAGGCTGTAGGAACTAAATGAAATGATTCAGGCCAAGAAAAATGCTTGTGAATATGGATTATAGTTGAAATACATTTTTTGTCATCTCCAAATTTTTTGAACTGTTAATATTTAGTATTTATAAAGGAAAAACTTGCTGAAAATTCAAAGCTGTTTTTTGATTTTTTTTTTTTTTTGGTTATTTCACACAATTTAGGTATTTATAATATAAAAATATCCCTTTCTTTAGAGATTTTCAAAGTTATACACGTAACTATTTCTTTGACAGATTTATTGATAAATAAAGAGAAAAGTACCAGGCAGACTGTTAACATTACAGGTGTTAAAGGGTTAACAGTTTTGTGTTAATAAAATGGTCTCTGCGGCGGCTAGGAACATCAGGAGGTCCCTATGCTAACAGCACAAGAAAGTATCCTACTTCCTAACCATAGATCTTTCCTAACTGCCAGCACTATTTTGTCTTCACGTATCATGGCAACCGCTGATGCACTTCCTGACTGAAGTGTTCTTACAGGTTTTAGGTACGTCTGTGTAGCAGCTAACTCTACAAATGGAATAATGGTTTAACGAGGGGGAAGGCCTGACATTTTTCTACTGCTACGACCCTTTCAGACAGGGTGTCAAGGAGGATCTCTGCACTCTGAAGCCTACAAAAGTCAGCTGTATGGAAATACTTCAACTAGACTGCAATGGCTTGCAGGAAGAAGCCAGAGGAAGCAATAAAGCTGAGCATCACTGTTTGCTAAATTCAAGGTAAAGTTAATGCTAATTTGAAATGCACAAGCTACCTTTAGTGCCAGGAATTAATTTAACCAATACCTCCACTGTGTTATTAAGGTAGACAGCTTGGTAACGGCTGGTATAACCCTTCATAACAGTAGCCGTGCATTTTGTGTCCACTAGTTCATACTTTTATTGCTTTCTCCTTTGTAAATGTAATAATTCATATATATATGAACTTAATCCGGAGTGAGAGCCTGCAAAGGCGTGACAGCTGTAATCTACAAACAGCTTCCACCTACAATTAAAGTTATCTCTGACTACAGAGTGAACCTCTCTTGTATTCAACGCAGTTAATACACGTTTAAGATTGTTTATTCACCCATGAGTTGGATTGCAGACTATTGTAGCAGGTAGATGACTCTGCAAAAGTAAACTAAATGCAGAAGCCCTGGTAAGTTTTTACTGAAAAGAAACTAACATAGGACTCAAAAGGTTACGCCAACACTGGTAGGGTTAAAACAATCGATTACTGAAATAATTAGTCAACTAATTTAGTAATCATTTAGCTGTGAGATGGAGTATAGAGACTTTAAAACAAGCTATTATCTGAAACAGCAACCCACACAGAGCAGTATACATGTGCATATATATGTGCTCCATTCAAGATGAGAAATGTTTTTTGTCCGTCAATATTCTCCATCTAGAACTCCTCTAGTGGCATCATTTTAGTATAGCCTGGTTTAAATTCAGTATTCTTGTCTTTAATGAACCATTTGCTGTCTGATTATTAATTAAATAATCAAAAAAAAAATACATATCAACTATCTACTGAGATAAAAAAAACAAATAAAAATGTAGTAACTGTCTGGGAGAGAGAAACTAAGAGGAGAACTTTTATTAAGAATAGAAAAGTACATAATTTAAGGGAAGTGGATTCATTCAGCAAAGAGAGCTCTGCTTGTGTTCAGCACATAAGCAATTGGAAATTATTGGAGTAATTTCTATGGAAAGTGAATAACAGTTTTTTTTTTTTAATACATAAACCTACGTAAGAGAGAAAATTGCACTATTAAACAGCTGTATTAATATCTCCAGAGCGCTGAGCCAGTTAGACTTTCTAGAAGATAGAAAATGGAAACAGGTTGAATTAAAGGGTGAAAGCAGAGAACAGATATGGAACTCGCCAAGCTAATGGCAGCAACGTGTCCATCTTTTGATTACTCATCTCTGCCACATGAAAACATCTCGTCGACCCGCTTCAGCAAAAACGTGCGTCTCTGCATTTATTGACAGCGCTAGTCAACTGACCCTGATGAATTAAACAGCAGCCAAAACAGTAAAGCGCAGTCGAATCTCCTTCATTGTGATTTATTGACCAATGTTCCTGTAACCTTCAAATAAATGGATTACGGCTACTGTATGAACAAGGGAGAAAGCAGGAAGGCGAGTGAAAGACTGTCTGCCTTTCTATATTTAAAGCCTGACCAGTCTCCCACTGTGAATGTTCCAATTACCACGAGTCACCGAGGTGAAGCCTCTTATGTTCCACAGATCTCCATCTACTGGTAATCATCCTTGGTGCTATTTTGGTTACTTCCAAGTCTTTTTGGAGTAATTACTTATTTAGATTGCAAACATTAAACCTGTAGGATTTGGATTTGAACCAGGAGGATGACGAGTGATGAGATAAAAGGACGTCGGTATAAATAAAAGATGCTGTTTCTGCTCTAATGAACTTAACCAAACAGCGTGTCTTTGTCTAGCTTGGTTACTTCTGGAAGCTCTAATAGGGACCTTTCTTTTTTATTTGTTAAAGGCAAAGCTTCTCTGGCACAGGATGGCCGAGCAGTTTCTGTGCTACAGTTGAGGACTTCCTGTCTAAACCCGAAGCCATCTTTCACATAGCTTGTTGACATCATATCTCTGCACCATTTTGTTTTTCTTTCAGATAGCTTACTGTTTATGATATTACAGCATAGCCTCATATTTGAAGGTCCTAAACCTTCAAAGAAAGAGTGAAAATGAAGGTAGAATTTTAAAAGTAGGAGGAAAAACAACTGCTTTCTGGACCTGTAAAGCTAAGCAGACTCGTATTGCGTCACTTCTGGTGCCCATTTTAGAGAAGGAAGTACAATTTTCGCCCCAAAAGCCTAGACTGTTCATATATCACTACTCTTTGATTCAAAAACCAATTCCTCAAATATTTTTCTAAACGCTGATAAAAATTGAGGCTCTAGACGGTTATCTCTTAACAGCAGCAGTACCCTTGTTTGCTGTCTTTCTCTACTGGATGAAATGATTAATCCATGTGTGCCCAACTTTAGTAACCAACCTTTGTTTCCATTTAATTGAAATTCAATAACAATTGTTGGCAATGACAGAGATCCAATGTTTTCTGTTAGTCTTCACAAGGTTTTCTCACACTGTTGCTGGTATTTTGGCCCATTCCTCCATGCAGATCTCCTCTAGAGCAGTGATGTTCTGGGGCTGTCGATGGGCAACATGGACTTTCAACTCCCTCCAAAGATTTTCTATGGGGTTGAGATCTGGAGACTTGCTAGGCCACCCCAGGACCTTGAAATGCTTCTTACGAAGCCACTCCTTTGATACCCAAGCGGTGTGTTTGGGATCATTGTCATCCTGAAAGACCCAGCCACGTTTCATCTTCAATGCCCTTGCTGATGGAAGGAGGTTTTCACTCAAAATCTGACGCTACATGGCCCCATTCATTCTTTCCTTTACACGGATCCGTCGTCCTGGTCCCTTAGCAGAAAAACAGCCCCAAAGCATAATGTTTCCACCCCCATGCTTCACAGTAGGTATGGCGTTCTTTGGATGCAACTCAGCATTCTCTCTCCTCCAAACACGACCAGTAGAGTTTTTATCTGTTTTGGTTTCTTCTGACCATATGATATTCTCCCAGTTATCTTCTGGATCATCCAGATGCTCTCCAGCAAACTTGAGACGGGCCTCGACATGTACTGGCTTAAGCAGGGGGACAAGTCTGGCACTGCAGGATTTGAGTCCCTGGCGGCGCAGTGTGTTACTGATGGTAGCCTTTGTTACTTTGGTCCATATATACCATATACCATAACACCACCACCACCATGTTTGACTATCTGCTGTGCTCTATCAGTTTACAAAATTGTTTCCTCATCAGTTTGTCCCAGTTAGTTTGGGACATGCCTTCTCCTCATCCTTCTCTATGTGTTCTTGTCTAGAAAATCAAAACGGTAACCCAGGTCCAGATTTTTCGCTTTGAATAACCTGAATCGATGCCGCCCTTGGAAAGGAAGGTTTGCTTTTACTGTCTGTTGCAGTTGATAGCTTGGTAGAATAAAGCATTTATGCGATTTTAGTAAAAAAACAAAACGTCACTTACATAAGAGGTTTGTTTTTAATGATATTTCAGAACCAAAGAGAATTAACCTCGGCAGAAAACAGCGAATGGATTTAGAACAATACATGATTTATACCCGTTCCTTAAAGATCCATTAAAGAACCGTGGAAAAAGAAATGAGCAAAGGAAGTGAAAAGAGCTGACGAATCTGCTTACACTGCATTTATTAATGTTGAAAAACTGAATCCCAATGATACCACATATCCCCATGGATGCATACTGTGTTGATTTAAATAAAACACAAGTCTAAAAAAAGCACTAAACAAAACTAAACATGGAAAAAAGAAATTGAGAACAAACAAGCCGCCCTGTTATCTCACAAAGTTATCTCCCAGCGGGCTCGGCCTGCAGCGTTCATAGTCACAGGATGAGGAATGTTTTACCCTGACACCGCCGGCCCGTCTATTATATAATTAGATCAAATAACAAATGTTAAAACGTCACATCAAAGACTCGTTTTGAAGAATCCATCTCTCCAATTGAGGCTGATTAAGGCTCCTCCAGAGGCTGCTGGGAAGCAGAGGAGCGCCGGGATGGAAATGTGATTGGCCTCTTGTGTTTAGCTGGAAATAGCAAAACAGGCTGAAGAGAAGGAAGTGAAACCAAGGCTTACTTTTTCTTCCTGAGCAACCCCCCTTAATTTCCTTCTCTATATATCTTCTCCCTGGAGTCCCACTCAGTCTTACCCCCCTTCTCTCCTCTGCTGTGTTCAATCTGCCTGTGCAAACAGATTCTGCACCAGCAGTGGGACTTAATCACCAGATAAAAATGTAGGTGGTTGCTCTGGTCAAACATACTGGCTGACCAGTAACTACAAGGATGCTGGTTCCATGAGCTGTGGGTGGCTTACACTGCAACATCCACATCATTTAGGGGCTCTGAAACAAGGCATTGCATCCAAACCTACAGATCTTAAAGGTACTTCAGCAGAAATGATCCAGAATTACAGTTTAATGACACGTGTGGGCAGATTAGCTCATACAAGCACTTATAATAATGGTACACTTCTATATTGTTTGAGTATCCCAGTCCTATTACCTTATTTCTAAAAAAACAATGTTTTTAATATTGAATAAAACATGTTTTTCTTTCTTTAAAGAAACCAAGTTTGACAAAAAAATATCACAGCTTTTAGACTTTTAAATGCAGGTAATCATTAATTTAACCAGAAACATATATTTCTGACAACAACTTTATCTGTAGGATAAAGAAATCACTTGATAGAACCTGTAGGAGCAGTAAGTAGGCAAGAAGGTCTACAAACAAAATCATGCACTGCAAAAAATTGCAATCTAAGTCAAGTTTTCTTAAAATAAGTGCATTTTTTTTTCTTGAATTAAACCAGTAAGTGAGGCTCTTTGCAATGAAATGGGGCAGTTTACATCTAAAATAAAAAAGAACTGCAATATCTAATTTCAAGTGTATAATATCTAATCATCTTATTTTATAAACAAATTGTCTTATTTACCTGCTTAGATTAAGGGCAAACACAAATATAATAAGAAATATTGACTTATTTTTAGATCATTTTTGCAGAGTAGAAATTCAATAACAGACCAGAAACAGACTGATCGGTCTGGAAATGCCTACAAACCTAAAGATGGGTTCAGACCAAACACATTCAGGCGCGTCCAAAACACTAAAACTTGGACGCTGGGTCAAACGCAGGTCAGTATGCTTTGACCCATTGATATTCTGGATGGTCGACGCTCCTGTTTTTGAGCTGCTTTGATCTTTTGTTGCAATCTAGAAAGTTCCTCGGCTTTTTTAGGTGAGTTAGTTAAAATAGATTCAACACATATTTGAGCGAGAAAGCAGTCTCAGCAGACACTCCCAGACTTCCCTTTCCTCAGACTTCTGCCCAAGGAGCTCCCAGACCAGCCGAGAAACATTGTCCCTCCAGAGTGTCCTGGGTCGTCCCCTGGGCTTCCCCTACCGGTGGGACGTGCCTGGAACACCTCTCGACCATGCTTGATGCCACCCACCATAGACTGTGGACGTCAAGAAAAAACTTTGGGACTTCAATTAATGGCAATGAAAGGTATTATCCACAAAAAACACGGTTAACCCTCCTAGGACTGACCAATTTTACTTCAAGAGGGCATCATTGACTAATCCAGGACATCACAAACGCCCAGCATCACATCTCAACCTCAGCAGTCCGCAGCTGCGTCAGTTCAAGTCATTGTTTATGCTTCAGGGCCTGGATGATATATCTGCGTTGATGGAGATGAATTCTGCTTCAAAGCTGAAAATGTCCAACTATCAGTTCAACTATCATCTGGATGCATCACATTGATGTCTTCAAGGTGTTGAATCAATATTTCTCCCCTTCTATGTATGTTTATTAAAAAACGACAAGGCAAAAACAGAAAACCTGCCATGAGTTTTGTTTCATTCAGAAGAATCTACCTGAAAAAGTAAGTATTAAAGATAAACACTGCAGACTTTGTCAGAAAGTCCTGGATAAATGGGTTTCAGTTTAGACTAAATACCTGAGAGATTTTATATTCTGCTCCAACATGTGGGGTAAGTGGCTTCTTCTTATTGACTCATGGAAACCAGAAATGAGAGGAAAAATAAACCTTTTCATATGATTCTCAGCAGTCATTGGGATTGCTTATCAGATGAATCACAAAGTCAACAAAACTATGACGCAGAGCATGATCTGGCTTTATTCTAGTCATTATTAATGTCACCATAAAGTCTAAAACTGTTATAAAGCAAATTGGATTGTTAATTCCCCATGAATATGTGAAAAGTTTGCTTTTATTCTGAAAACATCTTTTAAACATGGAAGGTTCTGCATTATGGATATCTAACACAATGTAAAAAATATGACGCTCGGTTCACATGTTCCATTCTATGACCTTTTAAACATCTTGATATCCAGCTCTGTAATCCCTGATTTATTTAGGTAATTTCACAGCATTTTAATCAGATTACAAGACTTGAATTCCTTCTGTTTTAAATCATTACATCTTAATTTGAAATCATTATGTAATATATAATATTAACAATAAGTGAAACTCATATGACTAGAATTATGACAACTAATTTAAATGATTTGCACTTAGTTACCTTGAATCTTTGAATATGTTACCAAAGCGGACTTTTAATACAAAATGCTGACCTACTTAAAAGTATATCTAGTGTGTCAATCATCCAAATTACCAGAGATAAAAGTATGGAATACATCAAGGTGTCTGTAGTATGCATTGTACAAGTTCAAGCATAAATGTACTTTTACGCGCTAATTCAAGGATATGCACCTCTACTCATATGAAGGGATTATTACTCAGTACAGCGCTGTTCCTTTTTTGACACTTTAGCAACTTTAATCATTTTGGATATTTTAGGAATAATCCTAGCAGATGCAGAAAAAAATAACCAAGCCATGATGCTACTTCTACTGTGCTCCCTCTGAACCTTTTCATGATCAATTCTATCACGCTGCTCAGGGTTTGTTTCTTGGTGAAAAACATTTTTGGTTTTTTTTTTTATATTAAAACCTTTATTTGTTGATTTTTCTATATTTAATCAAAATATTCACGTGGTTTTGACACAAAGCTGCAGCCAGATCTTAAAAACTACTAGAATTACCTTACAATAAATTGCTAATTCCACTCACATCATTTTTCACTCACACTGAAAAAAATTACAATTTCTACCCTGAGGGTAACAAACTCCTCTGAACACTCAGCAGATTCTTTAAAAATTACATTAAGTTATTAATTGTCGTTCATTTCGCTAATAATTCTTGTAAGTGCCTTTTGATGTTTTAATAATGCCTCCACAAGTGGTGTTTTTGTGATTAAATGAATAGATTCACGCTCCATTATTGAGCTCCCTTGCACGTTTTTTTCTGTCTTGGCAACCAGTAAGAAATCTTAAAACCAGTTTTATTTTACAGCGCTTCAGGTTTAAACTTTAGTATCCGTAGTTCTGGGGACACGGCGGCCTTTAAAAGCCGCGATTCATCACCGTAATAAAAGGAAAACAAAAAAAAAATACGCCGAAGCACGGCATGAGGCATGGCTTCCCCACCCGCTGCTGTTTGCTGCATTATTTTGGAGGCCATTTTTAAACACAGGGAATAAATAACAGGGAGACACAGGAAGGGGTCTGTGACTGAGCTGGATGCATTTTTATCTTCTGCATCCTGGATCCCTTCAGCTTTCTCTCAAAGTTTCTCTAAAACAGTCAATCTACACCTGATTGTAGAGAATCTGGGCCAAAAATAAAAAAAGAACAAAAACAAATAATAATTTCCAGTGTAACAGGGTAGTGATTGCATGATTGGACTGAATTATTACCATTGGGAGCTGACACAAAGATTCATAAACACTGATTGCATCAATTATAGCAGTGTTAGTCTGGGCGGGGGGAGGGGGAATCAATCAGGCGGAGCTGGAACTAACTCACTTTGACACATGGACAACAACTGCAACGTCAAGGCAAAAAGCCGGAGCAGAATGACACACGGCTGGCTGTCAAAGCGCTAAAATGATTTGTTAAAGAGCCACAGTTACATCAACGAGCTAAAAAAAAAAAAAAAACCCTTAAATGAAAATCAGGCGACGTTATTACTAGACAGCAGCGAGGAGCTATTATGCTGGGTAAGAATCTGGACATTAGCTTCCATTTATCAGAAGACGGCGCATTCAATACGATCACAATAGAAGCCTTCCCTTATGAGAGTCGTGAATTAAACGTGATAGGCACCTTTGTTCTTATCGCACATTTCCAGCAGGACTATGGCTTGCTTTGTGCTGCATGTTACGGCTGCTGAAGTGACAGAGAGCGAGAAAGCGGCTCGTTTTTGAGACAATCGATTTAACTAAAGGAGCTTTGGAGAGGCGATTAATTTCCTGAGAGGAACATATCAGCATTCATGCTGCTGGCTGGTTTCAGGTGTGAGCTGGGAGTTTGAACAGGTAGGACATGATCATGTATATATGTGTCAATTCTTTTGTTAGGTAGCTGGTGAATCCAGCTGTTTCCCCAACAGAGCTTTGTGAAAGATTCAGTAAACGTTCTGCAATTTGGTGACACCACAAACTCAAACTTAAAGGAAGTAAAAACTTTTTAGAAACAAGTCTCAATGCAAGTAGAGAAGAGAATACAATGAGCTTTAGAGCAAAGGAACAACAAAAAAGAAACAAGAACATAAAAGCTGTGTAGATGTTTTAGGAAACACAAAAGGGAAGTAAAAACTGTGCAAATGAAAGATAAATAGAAAAATACTTATTGGGCCTGTAAACAGCAGGGATTATTAAGTTTACCAGCAGCTGGTAGGATGGATCTGCAACGACATGTTTTTGTGCGCCTAAGGATCAGCAAAAAAGTAAGAAATAATTACTCCTTTTTAGTAGCAAACTACCTCAAGATCAGTCAAATAATCTCTCAAGGTGAATTAGAATGATTATTTTAGAAAATCAGAGCTACAACTTTTTCATTAAAATAAATCATTTTTCAAAAATCACACATTCACGGAACATCTTAGGTGCTGCAGAAAAAAAGTCTCAATTTTCCCGATAACAAAAAAATAGTATATAACTCATCGTTTTATTAGTCTAAAACATATAAATACTTATTAGTGGTTATGATAACAACATCTAGATGAACATATGATGTACCAACAGGAATAGTATGTGGAAGAAACATGAGAAAAAGACAGAGATCAGGCTTTGTCGGATCTTAGAGTTAAGGAACAGCTTTTTCTTAGTGTTACAATTCTCAGATCGCTAAAAAAAAAAAAAACTAACAAAAGGAAAACACTGTTGGTGCTAACTCAAGGAGAAAAGGGGCCCATTGGCAAATCAAAAGTTAGCACTAGCACATGTAAACACGTAAAGAGGAAGGATCAATTCAATGCTAACCACTCGAGTTTTTTTGACCCGGGAAACCAATGGTTGGCAACTTACTGTCCGGTAGGAGTTGAACTTGTCGCCATCACCTTGAAGTGGTAGGAAATATAGGTTTTAAAGACAGAGCTCTGCTGTGATTATGTTAGCCTTAGCATATATATATTTTTTTTAAGAGATTCCTACATTCCTTAACTCAAACTTATCTGTAAATAAAAGTCTGAATTTAGATAGATTCCTTGTTGATGCCCATTAAATGATAATGTTGTCAAACTGTCAAAATGAAAACAAATTATGTTCCAATAATGTTTCATTGCACTGACCATGGAAGCTAGCAAGACAAGCGCACCAGAAACGGTCTTAACACCTCAGAAGCCATAACGACTTTTAAAAGTATTTGCTAAACAACTTCCTGTGGCTGAATCGTCTTGAATTGTCATTTTAAATCCAGCTGTGCTGCATTCTCGTTCCGCTTGACCCATGAAACTTGCACCAAACTCTACAAGGGGAAGGGGGCGGGGCCTATTTTGTGGCGTGTTGCTCTGTTTTAAAACACTAAGTGTCATTATTACGTATTTATCCCTTCAAAGTAAACTTTTTTACTTTAAAAGAAAAGTTTGTTTTATTGCTGCTTCAATGTTTCCTTGTCAGAAATACACCAGAATATTATCCCAAAAAGTCTAACCACCTTGGCTAAGGTTGACCTAACGATTGATCCATCGTTTCTGCATGTATGTTGTCTCTTTTCTATCGTATATTTTACGGTTTTGTGTCTTAGAGTGAAAATGTGAAAAAAGGTCAAGGTTTGAAAGCTGTTTTCGAATGTCTGAATGACTCCTATTGAGACTGAAATTCTCTGAATAGGTGGTGATCCTGCCTGTGCTCACCTGGTCTCCCTCTTTGTTCTCTCTCTTCCCTTTGGTTCTCATTAAGAGCACACAATCAGAGCTATTAAAAGTAATGAAATAAAGCACCATTAGCCAGCGCGCCGCTGTGATTGAGTCGCCTTTAAATCAGGCCTATAGATGGGGAAGAATGAGGAGCGTTCTTGACATTAAAGATGGATAGGGGCCGTCTTTGTTTAGAAAGCGGCTGTAAATCCACAGGGCACCTTGGCGGCTCCGGGACCCCCCCACCCCACACACACACAACACGTGTCACATTACCAGTACCGTTCAAACGTCAGAAAGACGTGGCTCATATTCACTCATCACTTGAGGCTGAAACTGTTTTAACTGACACCCGTCGACACGCTTTCCTACGCTTGGAGCCAGAAATGTGATGAAAGACGGCAATTAGCTCGAATGTACATTTAATAGACTTAAAGTAGAAGTCTGACTGACAGTTACCTGGCGACTGTCTGAAAGCCGCCGCTGAAACGCTCCTCTAATGCACATAACATTACACGTAATAGCTGTTCAGGCGCTGCGGCTGATCTCCCGGATAACTGCCTTTAGTTTAATTGTTTCTGAATGAAATAGGTGGACATGACACAAGATGTCGGGCTCAAAAAAAAAAAAAAAAAAAAAGGCAGAATTAACCCTTGATTAGTTGGTAAATTTAAATAATCCCAAATAAAACTCTTGGAAAAAGGAAGCCTTTTTATTTACCAATGGACTAATTGAGAGAACTCAATCTAGACGTAAACTCTTAAACTTTTCTAAAATAATAATTCCTTGTACTCAAGTATTTAAAAGAGAAGCAACAATTAGCCGTATATTAATATTCAATAACGCTTTCTCTAAGAAAAGAGAGATTAAAATGAAAGTTAAGTAGCAGGATGAAAGAAAGGAAGGAAGAAAGAAAGTTAGGAAGCAGTAAATGAAGGAAGGGTACATGAAGAGGACAGAAGGAAACGAGGAATTTATAGAGGCAGATAACAAACGCTATGGGAAGGACAAACAAATGATGTTGGAAAGAAAGGAAGAACAAGAGGAAGCTATAACCAAACTATTCGCAATAAGGTTCAAGTTCTGTAGTTAAAGCATTTGGAGAACAAAAATTATATTCAACACTTTAAATAACAACTTTTAAAAAAAGCACAATTTATATCTAATTGGTACAAATCACACATGGAAGTACTGAAAGTAATGAAGCAAACAAAATGGGGAGTTTTTGCTGGGAAAATAACCGTAAATCAGTCTAAGACACACATTAGACAGCTTTTGTTTCAGGACATCTATTTTTATTATTATTTCAAAATTGAAGTTTTAATCTAAAAATTTGAGTCATTTAAAAATATATTTAAAATGTTCCCTTATATGTCTGATGATTAAAGAAATTGAATCATGGACAAAGTGTGGGGCATCCAAGCCCTTATTTTCTACCCTCTTTTCTTTTATCCATACCTATCCAGACCCAAAAAAACCATTAAAATAAATCACAGATTTTTAAGGAACCCGTTTAAAAAAAAAAAAAAAGAGGAAAGAAATTGAATAAAACATTGATTTTTTTTCTCCAGATGAACCGAAATCTCTCCAGGTGTAGATTTGTCCTCCAGGTAATTGAGATTGTTAGAAATCCAAACACAACTCAGTCATATTGTCAACTCTTTAAGTCAGATTAGCATAAATGCTTTAATAAACCATCTTTGCCTCATAAGGATAGAGGCACGACCGCCATCTATCAATAACGTGTGCTTAAGATGATGCTAACCGTTAAAAAGTTGTTTAAATGGATGAATTTACGTTGTTTTTCATCATTATACAATTATGAACATATACCTGCTGCAAAAGGAACACAGACTCAGAATGCTGACAGACAGCAGTGCTGTTAGCTTTAATCTCTGGCATTGTGTTAATCCACACCTAAAGCTGGGATGGTTTTAAAATATTGAGCGATATCATGCAGTAGTGTTCAGCTCATATTTTATTTACTTTAAGACCTTAAGGTAGGGTAGATCTCATGTTTCCTTACAGCTCTTTGTAAAGCTTAAGAGGTGCCTTTTTATAATTACAGAAAATAAAAACCTATTGAGATAATTATAATAGTGCATAATCACTGAATTTTCAAACCATCTTAAACTTTGTTAAAAAAAAAAAAAAAAAAGTGTAATTGTCAGGAAAGTCTGAGAGACGTGAAACATTATAGTCTTGGTCTGACTAAAAAGATGGAGGCCTATTCCTAAAACACAAGCAGCAGCAGCTTCCTATATTATTCCCAGCGGAGAGAGAGAGATAGAGGAACGTTGTGTTCCAAGCCTGATGGAAATCTGACAGAAGGAGAGAGGAAAAGAAAGAAGCAACATCCAGGGACCACAGGAAAGGAATCACTTCAACAGACGGCCATTATCACCTTGTTAGAGAAGACGGTTCACAGACGTGGGACAAAACGCGGCCGTCTTTGAACGAGACATCAGTCCTGTAACGATGATAAGTGAGAAAACTCCCAGTACAGCCTGAAACACCACACAGATAAAGGGGGGGGGGGGAGCCTGTTTCTGATGCCATTATTTGGCTTTATGCTTTTTTTCCCACGAAAAAGCAAAAAGGTTTCGTTCTTATGAGCAACCAGAGAGCAATCGGTGCCGGCTTCTAAAAACAGTTAAATAAACATTTGTTTTCTGCACTTTAGTCCATCGAGGATGATAGGAAATGTGTTGAAGATTCGCCCTCTTGAACTGAACCCACAGTACATCACAGTCTTGTAATGAAAAATGCCTTTTTAGGAGCAGCCATGTTTCCTCCTCTGATAAATCTATATCCCAGCAGCTGAAACAGAGAAGGAAGTAGATAAATCAAAGAGCTGGTGGTTCTCATCTGGATGCACGCAGGTGCAGCCAACTCTGTTTGCACCTGTGAGGAGGATCATCGAGCCGTTTAACACGGACAGCGGATACGATGCAGAAGCTGTTTGTCTGTGCTAATCTTCGGCTCGTCCGAGTGTGTCAACATGTACCGAGGCCACGCACGGAGGAGCGGAGTGGACTGCTTGTGCTCTGGACCCAGAATCTAGGCGGGTATATTTGAAATGACTGAAGTAATCGGTGAATTCTCAATATTATTGTCTTTGAACGCTCACTCAGTGTGCTGAGCCGTTTCTGAGCACGCTCCAATGAAAAAGATGGCCAGCTGTGTTTGTGGCAGCACTGCAGCATCCAATATTTCTCCAAGGAGGCGTTTTAGCAAGGCCAAACATGCATATGAACAACAGAGAAATACAAGAAACCTTTGAGGTCCAGGCCAGAAACGGGCCGTGAATGGGCCGTGCTCTCACTGAGGGGCGTGCTTCCTCCACACAGCCAATATGGCTGCCTCTCTGTCAGCTCTTGGACGATTAAACAGACCTATTTGAAGGGTGAATACAATAGATACACTCTGCATACTCATATTCGATGTTCACATAAAAGGACACTTTGGATCCTTCGTGTTTTAATTTAGATTACTTAGACAAATGGGATTTAACAAGTTGGAAATTATGATTTTCTCTGATCAACACAACCTCAAAGTTTGATAAATAGTGGAGACTGGTGGATGGCCTGAAAGCGTTTTTTGTTTTCTCTCAACTACCCTGTGATGATTTGGCCGAAACAAACCTTTAATTATACATTAAAGTCATATTTGTCTAATAATTCCCTCTTTAAATGTGAATATTTTTAAAAAATATGTAAAAGAAAAAGTCAACTGTTGCCACTAACCCCACCTCTGTCAGGGAGACATTTGTCCATTTAATTCATACAAATTAACTTTTTTGTGAGTGTTTTTCTAGAAATATTAATGAGGAGATAAACCGCAACCTTGTGTTCTCTGAAAATTTGTATCATAAAATTAAACAATGTCAATTGGAAACTTTTTTAAATAATGTGATAAAACATCACAAATGAACTCGACAAACACCACTTAATAGGATGTTCGTGACGTGCGAAAAGCCAGTTTTGAGACAAAGTAAAACAAAAATGTAATGAATTCATCTAGTTAATCCCATTTTAATCGCATATCTGCTAAAGCAGTCATGAGGACGATTGTCCTCATTAGAAAAATCATAGTGTATGGCTAATCAGTCTACCTGTGGTGGCTTTGCTTATTTGTTTACCTCATCCGGAAAGCATCGGTCGTTGATGCACGCTAAAAGTAGCACTAGCAGCTGTGGCTAATGTCCTTGGGGGGGGG
>JAUZNJ010047348.1:0-31687 GCA_034780135.1 Jordanella pulchra
GTGTTGGGGGCATAACACAAGTGAATTTTAACCCAAACTAAAATGTGCTCATCAAGGGCCCTTTAAAGTATCATGCAAACCTTTTAGAGTCACCCCAGATAAAAAAAAAAAAAAATCCATACTTACTTTATCTTATCAGTACAAAGAATTAGTGTTTTTATGATCCAGGACAGCTTAAAGCATGCACTTTATGTATTAGAATGTATTAGACACTGTTGTTCTGTTATTAGCTTACTACATTATAACAACTCTTCTCCTGTTTGTTTTATCAGGCTTCTGAAGCAGCATTAGGCGGCCAAGCCTAAACAACTGGTCAAATTTGGTTGCAATAAAACTTTAGTTGCTCAATTTCAACTGTTACCTTATCAAGAAAATTTTTGTGTAAAGTTTTTGGAATTATTATTCTGTCTTCCTGTTTGGTATCCCTCAGGGATGCTATTTAAGCATATTATCTGTTCTCAAATCCAAAGTCAGATACATACAGACATTAAGCCAGACCACAGAGCAGAAACAGAGGTGGCTCCTATAAAGTAAACAGACTTTGCGCCACACTTCTTTCCCTTGTGTGTTGTACAGGATTATTAGACAATTTGGTTCTGGGTTCCTCCAATTTTCCATCAATTAAATTTAAGGGAATGAAAATGAAAACTGGGACGTGAATGCCCTTTCTTCAAACACTTGTTTGATAAAGTAAGTATGATAAAAACTAAACCTTTAAGTAATCTAAGTAAAACCAAATAATTTACAATTCATAAATCCTTCCCTGTTTTACTCTATAGCACTACACCTCAACTCTGCTCCTCAGGGCCTAATTTCCCTTTATATTTTTTATGTACATACATGTTTTCCTAAATACCTGATTTGAAATATTTCATTATCTCCTCAGTATGACATCAGGTTCTGCAGAAAACTGCAAAGGGATCATGATGTTGATTTCAGTTTCTTTTTTATTTTCCGTATTTTAGGCTTACTTAATTAAATAATTAACAGATAAAAGAGGCTATACTTAATAACAATCCCAATCTAGGGTTGTGTAATACAGTTGAGTAATGAAATAAATAAAGATTATTTATTAAAATAAAGAATATTTATAAACATTAATTGAAACACTTTAAAAGAAAAAGACTCTTTGTAAAACCAGAAAACAATCATCCCGCGACATTAAAGTTTGATAGCTCAAGAATATGCATACATGCTTTTTAAAAGTAGCCTTAGTATGAGACTTACATGAAAAAAGGTGAAAAAGAACCCATCTGGCTGTAATGCCTGATCACATTTGCTAGAAGTACTTTTTTTTTTCTGATTATAGTTTGGGTCCTTTATATTTATTCAAAGACAGTTTTTCTTTATTATTTTATGGTAGGCTTATCTCTAAATATGATGCTACTGGCAATAGTTTCTTTCCAACACATATAAACAGTTTCCTCAGCTGTTGCTCCTGTTATTTATTTTTGAGCACCCATCAACTTCTTCATGTCCTGCAGGTCAGCTTAGCCTTATTCCAAAGTCAAACGTTTTATTCACTTCTTTCTTTATTTATTTTATTTCATACTAATTCATTTGAGTTTTATTTTGAGATTTGCGTTGAGCAGGGCCTTTGAGCAATCAAGGCAGAGAAGAGGGAGCAGATGAAGCTATGACATCAGCAAGAGCAATGACTTAAACTGTATTCAGACTATTAGGATCTGGCTTCTTGTACCAGGGCCATGCCCTGTAGAGTTGTGAGCTTGTGACTGCAATGCATCATCAAGAGAGAAGTTAAAGTTTGGATTATAATGACCACATTATCACAGCTAGTCCAGAAGACACATGAGCTTCCAACTTGGCATCAAGAAACAAGGAGGGGGCATAATACCGCTGGGCTCAATATGAATGGAGGCAAAGAGTAAACAATTTATGAAAACTTTAGTTGAACCCTGTTTTGCCCAAGTATTTGTCCTTACAGGTTACAGTGAATAAGGGGTTGTTATGGGAACCATTTTGGCAGTAGAAATCAAAGTTAGTTTCTTATTTGGCCACACCAGCAGCAAACAAAGCCTTGAAAATCTGTGGCCTCCAAATTGCCAATCAGCCTGATTAGACTCGACATTGTGTTTTCCCAGCAGAGCGTTTGTCGTCGCTCTATGTATTTCGTCAGCTCTTTCTCCAGCTCACTAAGCCTCTGTCTCTCAGCAGATATGCCTTCTGTCTGCTCACATTTCTCATCGGTCCATCTTTAATCTCTCCCGACTCCATCACTGTCTGCTAAATACGGCCTCGTAAAACAACGTTTGATCTGCCCCTTTAGAAGCTGGGAAAATTAGCAAGATAAGGAAAGAGACAGAGATAACTCCTAAACAACATTGTGAACCTCAGGTTGGTGTGAAATGGATGTGGGAAGCAAAGTCTTATTTCGAAGTAATGTGGTGAGGGTTCCAAGCTCTCTCTCTCTCTCTCTAGGCATTCTTTAAAACATTGTTTGCTGCCCTGATTTTAATGGCTTGTTGGCCAGATCATAAAGAGTGACTCGATATCCACGACCCTCAGCTCAGTCTTATCTTGCTTTTTCAGAAGGATGAGTGCTTACAGTGTTAAAGCTGAGCACATAAACAGGATTATCTTCCGAAACCTACGCTTACGTGCAACAGTGATATCAGGAATTCAAAAGTAAATTAACCAGTCAAACTGACACACACCCACAGAAGTGGTTGTAAATAATACCTGGAGCAGGAAAAAAAATCATACTCTCCCACCAAGGGTGTAGTTCATTCAATAAACTGATAAAAGTTTATCAAGAAGGGCATTAAATACCAGTGCAGCCATGATGGGGAAACAAGGATGTTTCAAAGAGAAATATTGCCTCAACAAAGGGTCGGCAGTGGGTGGGTGTTGTGTGCCAGAACCACAGTGAGCACGGTGAATTGTTAGTTTCTTTCACCTGTAATTTACAAAGGTGTGTCCAAAGCAAGTGCAAGACTAGATAAAGTGTTGAATCAATAAACTGCAGTGTGTGGACAATGCTGAACAAGCTTTTTTCTGTGGGATTTACACACAACAGATCGCCAGAAAATATCAGAATTCTCCATAGCCAATGCAGCTCCTGATGATCACCATAAATTTGGATGTACAAACTTTCGAAGGTTGAGAACACAGAGCAGTTTGTTTGCATCCTAGCAATAACCTGCGGGCTAAATGCCGGCTTGTGAAAGCGACACTGGCATCAGAAAGTCCCTGGGGAAAAGGGCAGAGGGAGATACAAAGATATATAGACACAAGACCCACAGAGAGCACTTGAGAGAGATTGCCTCTAGAGAGGGTAACTCAAAGATAAGAGAGTCATCCAGTAATGAGGAGAAAAGAGGTCTGCCTGGTGAGAAGGAGAGAGAGAAAAGAGTGGATAGTAGTAAATGGAGGACATTGGCAAAAGTAGGGTGAACTTTTTGCTTCACACACACTTTTCCTGCTTTTTATATAAGTCCATAGTCAGAAGACCTTTCTTGCTAATAAATGCAGGAGATGGATGAGTTGAAGGAGCTTATCGTCCCTGGGTCTTAATGTCATAGCCTACTGAGCTCTTCTTTTCTAGTACTCAAATGCTACCGGTTAATGTCCATGTGGTATTTTCAAATGCAGTGAATGACCAAGGATGGTGAAACGATTGGATCCTGTCTCAGTGCACAATCTCTGTCTGATTTATAAGAGTTCACCTAAAGGTTCATTAACATGTCTAATAATGTCTTCTTGCGTTAAATAATTTGTTCTTGTTTGCTTTAGTTTGCCAGCTATTGGTTCCTCTATTATTAATTTTCCAGTTATCTACCAGAGTTCATACTGTGTGGTAGACAGCTAGAAAATTCTTTGAGAACGTATTGGTGTATGTATATTTGAACATATGTACATTTTTAAAAAGTATGCTTCCATGAAGGCCTCAATTCTCCATTCACCATAAAGTCATGCCATTCAAAGAAAAACAAAATTGTGTCTCTTGAAAGAGACACATGTCTGATCAGATATTTCATGAAACATCATTGAAGAAATCGAAAAGGCATATGTTGAAAATAATTTATTTAAATATGAATTTCAAAGAGTTTATCTTCAATAACTATATTTTTGAAAGAGACAGTTCTTTAACTGATACAGATTTAAGAAAATCAATCTACCTCAGTTCATTTGACCTTGTAATGTTGCACAGAAGAGCAAGTTTAAAGTTCAAATCTAAGCTATATTATCGAAATCTTGCCCATCCCTCCCATGCTAAATCTTTTTTTTAAAGCTAAATTATAAAAAAACTACATTTTAAAAACATCTCAGAGGTTAGTTTTATTTTCTGTCTTTGAAAATGTTTCAGCATCGGAATGAAACATGTCTGAACTTCACCTAATTTCTTGTTTTTATTATTTCATTGTATAAAGATCGAGTGGTTGGACCTGGCAGAATCAGAGATGAAGGAATTCAAGCCCATGATGCCAAAAAGACTGGACAAAGCGGTGAGTTTGGATCACTTCTGTTTTAGTTTCTGTGGGCTTTTATACCTTCATTATAGCCAGAATTTGCATAGAAAGGAGGTTGTAGCATCTTGGAACTCTCTACTATGAATAATTTATTAATATGTGAATATGATCTGCCTGTTGCAACAAATAAAATAGCAATATCAGTATTCCAAAGTCTCTTTCAGACTCAATGTTATAAATAAAGCCAGAACTGATTCAAAGGATAAAACTGATATGAGAATTTTGGGGTCAAGATTTAGTATTATACTTATTTACCAGGATTGCTTTAGTTTGAATATACAGTAGCTAGTGGGTTGGGCATGCATTTGCTTTTTCTGTGAAACATCAATAGTTATGATGCTTAAAAACAGTCCTGACTCCTGCTACATGGTGTTAACCTTTGCAAAAGCAGCATCACTGACAAACCAGCAGGAAACATTTTATCAAGACCACAGGCAAGTTTTTAAAGATGGCTCAAAACTGCTCAGACTTGAAAATGAAATCGTGTGCCAGCTAATTAATTAGACACATCTTTCCAGTCACTTCTCTGACTGTGAAATACATTAAGATGAATTTCTTCAGTAGGTTTCATAAAGCTACTAACAGCCAAAGCCACTGTTTGTTATTGCTAGTTAGTTGTTTGACAGATGTAATTTCCAAAGGATGTTGTTCTTTAGATGTTGGCTTTTATCAGCTAAATCTAAATGCACTGCATGTCTGCTACCTGCAGGTGATATTAGGTACATCCATTCAACTATTGCCAGGTTAAGTGTGAAAAGGCAAATTTTCTGGGACTACATAGCATGGGTGCTAATTCTTGTTGGACCTCAGAAACTGGTCTTTGTAAATAACTGCGACTTTTGTCTAAAATGGGTTTAATGTTACTTTGGATTCCTTTACCTTTGATTATGGTACCCATCATTTTAACATCATGTCAATAAGTCCACAATTTATTTTTGTTCAGGCATATTACTTCTTTGTAAAAAAAAATCTCTACATAGTAAATATCTGCACTTTTTGGTTGCCGAGCCATAGTCATGGTCTTCTCATTATTCTTAAAACACAATTTTAGCAAGCTGGTTTTGGACATTGTTACCTTTAAATATGCCCAATCCAATAGGAAAGAAGAAATCAACTAATCAAATAAGCTTTAAAAAAATTGAGAATAGCTGTCAGCTGGCCTCATTCTTTGGATGCATAACATTATAAAACCTAGGCAGACCAACTGCTGCAACCTCAGTTGACAGTATCGCCACCAAAGGCTTACGTGGCAGAAACTAGGCATGCGGGGTGCACCATCTGCCCATCACTTCAGACAGAGCAGATCTGAACACATCAGCAGCTTCCATTGCTCATGAGGCTAATCTTTTCTTCCTTGCAAACTAAAGCCAATTTTTTTTCTAAATTATCCTCACTCATCAGTGGTTTTCTTTACACTTCACAGCTGTTAGGTCTTAATCCCTAGAGTTTCTCCTTATTGTTTGTGTGGAAAAGTTCTTATTTTCACCTTTAAACCAGCCATAAGTTCTATGTTTCTTTTTGCCAACTTGGTCTTTTCAAGCATTTAAGTGACACCAGAAGAAGAATCATTAATGATTTTTTCTTACTACATTACTTTCTTTGAGAGGATGGTTACCCACTATCCGCCTCTATCTGTTTTTTTTCTTGTCACGCCTTGGACATTTATTAAGCCAGTTTTAGTTTAAGCAACATGTTTTGTGCTTTATTTGATAAATGAGATGTCAATTAACTCACCCTAGTTAAATATGTTGTTGTTAGATGAAACAAAATCACCCATGCAGTAAATATTCAGTAAATTGGACTTGCCTGTTTGTTATCTATAGGGGATGACATTTTTCCTTTGGACAAACACAGTATACCTTTTGTTTTTTGTTGTCAGATCGTTTAAAAAAATAATCCTTTAAATAGTAGCTGGATATTTTCAAAGACATTTGTTTTGAAGAAGGAAACTATGCTTTTACTTATATTTAAAAAGCTATGTTTAGGACCATATTTGTGTCAGTGCCAATGTGAGGTTATAATGTGTCTTAGTGCATTAGGATAAAACTACTCTCCTCCTCTTTAATAAAGTTTAATTAGCTTATTAGTATTCCATCAAGCAACCAACTGGGAGACAATTTTGCATATTTGGAAGTACTCACAGAGGCTGAATTACTAAATAAATGGTAATAGCTTTGAAACCACTCACAGCAGTGGTTATTTAGAAGGTATATTAAAATCCATCCATGGTAACAAAGTTAATCAGCCTTACATTAAATATCCAATATTTGCACAGAGTAAAAAGAAAGCAACATGATCATGTCTTATACATTGGGTTGCCACAAACACATCACACAACATCTAGTTTCACAATTGTAGTGTATGCTGTGTGAAGTGTTGGTATTCAAAATTGTCCTCTCATCCACAACTGAAGCTGTAGGTCATAGCTTAGGCATTTAGGGTGATCAAAGCAATGTCTCCTGGATGAGTGTTGGTGCTTATGTTTGGGTCTGTCCTTATAGCTACATTAAGCTTGCACTTCTACTCTAAATTCTTAGCAATCAAGTTGACAGCAGCAATCAAAAAGCAATACATTTTAATCAAAAAGAAAAAGGTAAATGTGACAGCCAGGTGAAATGTGGAAAGCTTCATCTAATTCAGCTAAAAGCCTAATTCGGCTTTTAGCCTACTTATGTTTATATAATGGAGGCATGATGAAACAACAGTGTAACTGTCACTCAGAAACAAAATGCATCTATAATGCTTTAAAACACAGACTTGCTTTGATAAAATGGATATTAAATAAGAAAAAAGTAACACTTTACAGTAACCATTTATTAATGATTAACAGATGGTTTATTAATGTTTGATAATCATTTATAAACTGCATTGAAACCATTTATAAAAGTTAAATAGATCATCATAAGTAGATCATAACACATAATATTGCCTTGCCTTGCCAGTTTTTCCTTAACCCTAACATCAATGGGCTTAAGGCCTGAACTTAGCCTTTATTTTTAATTTACTTGCCCTGTCATGACGGACTTACCCATATCCTAACATCAGTGGGCTTAATACCTTAATAAATGATCTATTTACGTTTTATAATTGGTTTGGATTATTTTATAAATTAATCAAACATTAATAAACTGTTAATCAATAATAAATGATCTCTTTACCATTTATTAATGATGGTTTTTATGGTTATTGTAAAGTGTAACCAAAAGCACAAAACAAATGAAATATGACTTAGGAAGTTCAAATTACAATTTTAAGAAATATCTGATTATTGTAGCCCCTACAAACGTTTTAATTTTAAAACCATGAACTGAGAAATTAAATATTATGGAAATCATTAAGCAAGTCATTTAGCATCAAAACCTCTGCAATGTTTTTTTTATCAAAATGGAAAAGAATGAAAGGGGAAAGGAAAATATTTTTCCAGGAAGCTTGCATGTTATATTGCCTTTTACAAAATATATTAAAAGATTTAATTGAAAATCTAAATTGTTCTTATGTTATTTTAAGCTAATTCAAGTTTTTTTTCTCGTCTCTTTTCCTACTAAAAAGCTGCCACTTACAAAACTTGTCTTTTTAAAATTTTTCTTTATCAACAATAAAATGTTGGACCGGTATATAGGATTAAAGATCTTTGTTTTTATCACAACATTAACTGTAATGCAGGGGGATCAAATTGTGAAACTCATAAATCTCCAAAACTAATATATGTAAATGGAAATTGCATTTTGGATTTTTAGAGGATTTTAAAGTCTTTTAGTCAGATACATGCTTGGTATGCTCATTAAACATGAAAGTAAATTTAGGTTGTGTAGAAGCGGGGAGGGGGGGTTGATGTGTGTATAAGAGCACATGTGGGAAATGAATGACTACTATTAAGTGTAAAAACATTTAATTATCTCTAACACTGGAGGGTACGGAAAATGGCCAGATAAGTGAACTGTAGAGATTTATGAAGTTGGTCAAGCTTGTGGTCTGTGACCTGACTGTAAACCGACTTAAGGTTGGACTCACACAAACTCTGTGTAGGCAGCGACACATGGTTAGCGAAGAGCCTTGGGCATTGTGATAGAAGGAGACTGCTTGACATTGCACCAGTGTATGAAAAGAGAGTGTGGAAATTTTTCAGGGTGATTAAAAAGAAAACATCCCCTTACTCTGCAGCTTCCATTCTTTGACTTTGTTAATATAGATGCTATGTCTACAGTATCTATTGCTATATCTTTCAGCTGTATTCCACTCATCATTCAAACATCATTGAATATAATTGACCATGGTGTCAGTTTAATAGTTGAATGATGAATAATATTTTAAAAGTATTTTTCACTTAAAGGGGGGATGGTGGCCTTGTGGCTAGAGAACAGGCTGTTTGCATCCTTGAGAGATCAAAGAAATGTAGACCCGTTGGGAACTAAGCTAGACCTTTCCTACCAGAATGATTGGTTGGAGGTGCTTCCTAAAGGGATGGGGTAAACGCAGAAGAAATTTCCCCACTGTGGGACAAATACGTGATATGGTAAAAGAGGGTTTTATCCTTCAGGAGAGCATTTTACACCACAATATTGATTATTCAAAAATGGATTGTTTAACATATTGAATTTTGATAGCAAGTTATTAGGACATACTTGCAGCACAGCTAGTGGAGTAATGTGTCCTCAATGTTGACCATAACATGTACTGGACAAACATGTACGAAACATCTACATAAATTGTTGTTCTTGTTTTAGATTTCTAGAAATTTTGGAACTTGTCCTTAAGCTGTTCTGTGTAGCTCTCTGCCCGATGCCAAGAATTGTTTGCTTATATCTTGGTGCCACAGACAAATCAGGACTTTTGTCCTGTTAATGTAACTGTAAAAGGGTAAACAGATCTGGGCTTAAAGCATAAAATCCCGGATTTAATCAAAAGGACAAAGATAAAGTTGATTGCAGGTCTGTATATATTGGTGTAGGTAATCAAAACATAACTAATGGACAGTCAATACTGTCAGGATGATGTAGTGGTATGTAAACACTGCTCACAGCTGGTAGAGGTTATGATTCTAAAGTGGCGTCCCTATTACCTGCCAAGGGAGTTTACGGTTATCTTGCTGGCTGCTGTTTACATCCCTCCGACCAGCATAAACAGTGAGAGGAATGCAGTTCTAAATGAACTGTAGCAAAAAACCCAGAACCTTGCACAACTGCCCTTCCTCCTAACACAGAGGGCAAATTTGGCACTTAAGCTCTGCATTTCCGCCACTTTTCTTTATCTGTATATCTCTATATATTTATATATATATACACATACATTCTCAGTTGTAAAACTTTTTATGCTACATGTTTAGTTATTGTACATTGATTTATTAATTGCTCAGGATAATTTTAGTTAGACTGTGCCTTTTATTATTATTTATTATTTTACTCAATGTTAGTAACGCCCTGTTTTGTATCACTGTGGGATAGTGAGAAACGTCATTTCGATTCCCTTGTATGTCTGGACATGTAAGAAGAATTGACAATAAAGTTGATTGATTGATTTATTGAGGAGTAATTGTGATCTGACTTCCACGTTTACCACTGGCTTTTACTGCATAATCGGCTCATGATCCTTGAAGCCTCTAAGCTTCACACAGCAGCAGAGCGGCTTCAGACACAGTGTAAATTAGGGTAAGAGGTCATTGTACCATTGGCAGAACCAGACATTAGTTTGCATGTTAAAATTTAAACTTTTTATTTTGTTTGGAAACCAACCGAAAGCCTCTTCTCTCAAAAAAAAATTAATTAATTAATTAAGAAAAGCTCACCTTAGGATTTCTATGATCCACAAGAACAACACTACTTCCAAAACAATGTATATTAAAGAAACACAACAAAAGCTGAAGTATTTCACAATAATGCCAACACATTGTGAAAACGATTAAAAATATTAGTGGATTCCACTGAAATCTACTATTAAGACAATATACATTCTATAGCATATAACATGCTTAATGTGATAGTAAAGATAATATCTCTCAGAAAATGAGTTCAGTAACATAACTTGTTGCTAATGATATAGAGATCTTGATATGATCAGGTCAATCATTTTTTGTATACAATGCAGTAGTTTAGCTCAAAATTAAACTTTTGTTCAAACATGGTTTTGATCCACAGTGAGCTGGTAATGATAGAGATCATCTTGCATCACTAAATAAGCAAAAACCTTCAACTTCCCTTTTAGCTGATGGCAGCCTTACTTTGTTAATTTATCAGATAAGAGCGAATTAAAAAACTCCACATAGTCAACTTTAGGTCAAGGACAATGTAAGTTTTTAATTCCACAGCCATCAATACTGACATTTTTATCAAAGCCTATGTTGTTTTATAGTGAAGCCAGAGTTATCTTCAAATGATAAAAAAGAAAAAAAGAAGTCAGAGTATTTGTGATAGTTATTTTGTCTTTTATTCATTTAGCCAGTTATGAACTAATCAAAATTCCCAGTTTTTACAGCTTGGAGCTATGAATAGATATTTGAATTTATCTTTGAGAGGTGTGGTAAGGATTTTTTGTGCCTCCTTAAAGGTTAGCAAGAGACAAATCAGAGCAAGAGGCTTTGACTGAGAAGCAGCTCTTCCTCCCTTAGATTCTATATCAAAACCATTAAAACCGTTGTATCAGAAACATTCAAAAATGTGGTATTAGTTCCCACGTTTATTCAGCTACAGTGGGCCAAACAAGTATTTAACCAACCAGTGATTGTGCAAATTTTCCTACTTAGAGAAATGAGAGAAAGGTGTAATTTTCATCACATTTCAACCATGAGAGACAAAAAAAAGAGAAAATAAAACAGGAAATCATATTGTCAGATTTTATTTTTTTGAAAATTAATTTTTAAATCATGGCAGAAAATAAGTTGTTTGTCAGTAACAAAAGTTTTACTTATTACTTTGTAACAACACTTACTTTGTTGGCATTGGCAGAGGTCACACATTTCCTGTAAGTCTTTACCAAGTCGACGACTTCGTAGCTTTTTTTGAGCCCATTCCTCCATACATATCTCCTGTACAACAATTATGTTTGGGGGTTGTCACTGGGAAACATGGATTTTTAACTCACCCCACAAATATTTTATGACTTTGAAGTCTGGAGACTGGCTAGCCCACTCCAGGACTTTAAAGTGCTTTTTAACAGAGCCACTTCTTTGTTGCGAGATCGGTATATTTAGACTCAATGTCAGGTTAAAAGACCCAGCCACGTTGCATCTGCAATGACCGCACAATGCTTTTAGAATGCAAACCCGGACTGTTTTCCTCCAAGCATGATGAGTTGAGTTTATGCCAAACAGTTTGGTTTTTTTTGTCCATCTAGATGCTCTCTGGCAAAACTCAGACACACCTGGACATGTACCATCTTAAGCAGGTAAGCAGGGAGACACTGCAGGACTGAAGTCCCTCTTTGGATAGTTACTGATAGTAGCCTCTATTAATTTGGTCTCAGCTCTCAGCAGATCATTCTTTATGTTGTCTGGGTAGTTTTTGCTCATCGTTCTCATGATCAATTTGATGAGATCCCCCTTGGGGCTCCAGATGAAGGATGATTATCAATGTTCTAAAATGTCTTCCATTTTCTTGCAACTGCTGCCACAGTTAATTTAGTCGCACCAAGCTGCTTGCCTGTTGTCAGATTCATTCTTCCCAGCCTGGGGCAGGTCTACAGTTCTCTTCCTGGTGTTCTTTGACAGCTTTTTGGTCTTGGGAATGGTTGATTTTGGAGTCTGATTTTTTTTAACGCAGTGGAAAGTTGTCTTTTATACAGATAAGTTCAAATCGGTGCTATTGATACATTTACAAGTGGAGGACAAAATAAATTTTTGAATAAGTTTCAGGACTGTGAGAGAAAAACATCTTGCTTGTTTTGTGGGGACCAAATTATTTAAAAATCCCACCATGTGATTCTCTGGACTTTCTTTTAACTGTGTTTCTCATATTGAAGAAAAAGAAAAAAAAGAAAAAACCTCTGTCATCTTTCTAAGTATGAAATCTTGCACAATCAGTGGTTAACCAAATACTCTTTTGCCTCATTGTATTTCTAAGGTCAAAACTAAGCAGAACAGAAAAATTATATATATAAGAGCACCTGAGCAAATAACCAAGTGTATAATGTATAAGGTCAATAAATTGACATACTAACAACTGTTTGATTGCTGGAAATGAGAACATCTTTCAAAATGCTTTTATAAGCTTCCCACTGGGAGGAATCATTATTCATTTATGTTGGTAGCAAGGAAAACGTCACGCTCTGCGTGTGAAAGAGCAATTGTTATAGCACAGGATGTGACAAATATCTGAAACAAAGACAAATTGATTATGGAGTTAACATTTTAAACTGTCCGTTTAATCTTTTCCTAAGATTAGCACTATTTGCTCAGCCCTCGTTACTTGAAATCTCTGTGTTGAACCAATGCTTTAAAACATCTGGTCTTCATGTTCGGTCTTCATGTTCATGTTGCTCCTGGAGAGGCTGATTGAACTGCAGTGCAGACATCTCCTGAAAATAGAAAATGGTGTATAAATAGTTTCTCACATCTTAGCATCTCATCTGGCTTTGCTTAAAACTTTCATTAATGAGTGTGCTCCCCATCTGCAGACTCTATTCAATTTAATTTTGCAGATGTTAACTAACATGTCTGAAGAGAATGCAAGTGTCTCAGCAGCAATGAACTTTAATTTAAAAAAATAGAAAATAATTGTAGGATTTTACTTTAAAGTACAGCTGCTGCCAAAACAGGAAAGACAAAAATGGACCAGTAATTTACTTTTTTATTCAACACTGTTTCCATTATTTCTTCAAAAGCCTGTATACCTTTCTGTTTATCCAGTGCATTAAAAGTGGCTGCTTGAAGGTTTACTGTGCATTAATTTGTGACCTGAGGGATCCTACTGACCTCATAAGACTTAAAATTCTGCTCTGCTCAAACCAAATTTCTTTTTGAGTTCTTAAACTAGTAAAAAAAAATGAAAGAGCATTCCTGGAGAATTAATGTTATACAGTTTTCAGGTTGGCCAGCAGCAAGACTTCAAATTAAAGCCTCTCTACTTTATGCCCATACACCACCTTAGCGTCTGTATTACCTCTCTGTTATCAGCTATTTCATGCATTTCCTGTTTTATTTGTTTCTCTCTTCTCCATTGGGGTTACCTTTGTTTAAACCATTACAATTACCAACTTGCACACAAAATGTCTGTCCTCTGTCAGGCGTGTTGTCCTTAAATGCATCTTTGCTCTTTTGCTTTGAAGCCGTCTTCAAAGACCCCTTGATTATTTGCTGACATGGTGTCCTATTGAAATTGGTCCACTGCCAGCAGCAGCAGCATCACAAAGGGCCCTCTTTCAGGAATTCACACAATAAAGCGAATGTGTTGATGTGAAGCTGTGAGTGCATATTGGTTGTGTGGCAATGATGAATATTCTACTTATAACCGAGAGTCAATAGTGTCTCCCCCCAGATATTTTTTCTCCCTTAAGCCGCCGTGGTTTCTTCCCTGACATTCAAAATGGTACAGGCTGTTTATCTTCCCCTTTCCTCAGTTACATCTACAATAAAATGATTTGCTGATGGTTTCAATAATTAATTTTCTGGATGGTGAATCTTTTCCATCACAGCGTCTTCCCAGAGGCCCTGTCTGTGCTTTCATGCCTCCATCATTTGTCTCAGACACCCCTCGCCTCAGTGCCATTCTTGGGCCAAACAGTCAGACCCTAAGGAGTGCTCACAAAGGGAGGAGTGAAGTGGTTTTTAATCTCCTCTTGATCTGTTTGTCTTCTAGCCACCTTCCCCTCCATTTGGGTTTCCTTAGTAGCCCCCCAGGTAAAAGAAGAAACACCTTTTTAATTAGGTAATCAGAGGCTGAAAGCAAAGTTCATTTTTTTCTAATAACAGTTCCGAATTTGTCCTTTGAGGATTGTTGTCAGAGCTGTTGTTTATTTGATAACAAACTTGTTTGTTTGCTGTCAAAAAAGCAGCATAGAGAGCAAGCAGTGGAGAGCAATAGTTTAATGGGGAGTAATACAGAACATACGCCTATATAACACATTATTTTCAGCTTAACATGAACTAATTTGAGCTCATTTTCTACTCTCTGACTTAGCTTGTTGATTATTCAGGCTCTCCAACTTTCTGCGCTATTAAATTACTTTGTGTCTTCCTGATATTTGTCCAGAATTAGAGCATAGAGAAAGAGTGTTATTCTCCATCCTATTTTTTCTTTCTTTTTCTCAAGGGCATAATGGCTAGAGAAAGGTTAGTAAGAAAAAAGCAAATTAAACGGCTAATTTACTGTCGGTTGTAATTGTAAAAACTGATTGTTTCTCACAGGTACAATGTGTTTTTCTGCAAGGACAACATTTAGGCTGTATCAATTAGATTGTGGGGGAAATAGCCTATTTGCTGTTCGAGGTGACATTAACCAAGGACTTTTTGGGGGTGTTAGGAAACATTTTTAATTTAGATCACATTGAAAAGCATCACACACAAGAAAATAAGTTTTCTCAAATCTCACTGCAGTAAATACTAAACCCATGCCTACTTGCTACCTTACTACATGAAATGTTCTCAATCTGTCTTGATTTTTATGTAACTGTTAAATAATAGATGATCAATTCATACATATGGGAAGTTATAGCTGCTTATCTGAGCAGCAATGAGAAAAGGTTATAAATTCTGTAAATATTTTTTTTCTTTGTAAATAATTCAGATTTTCAGATCAATAAGCCTCTCCATACCTCAAACAATTATGTCGGCGATTTTAAAACTGTAAACTTTATATTTAGATACAACATTTTAACAGGACAAATTTTGAGTCTGAGTTTTGAGAACAACTTTGAGAAGTGTTTATAATTGCTTCTAGATGTCTTCCTAACATGTTGTCAGAATTACATTTGTTATTTATCCTTTTATAAAAGCACAGATTCAAAAAACTTGAACTCTTTTAACAACTCAAATACCCTTCTGGCAACTTATTCCTGGTTTTATCTTTGGCGTCTTACTCCAAACCTTCCATCTGTTGAAACATGTTTCAAAAGTATTTTCTCAGACGCAACCAGAAATCAGCCAGAAATCTCAAAAACCTTTAATATATCCCAATAGCTTTTATAAAGAATGGCACCTTTACAGGTAAAAGGCCAAAGGACTACATTCATTTATAACTCACCACTAATATGTTTGTTAAAATGTTGAAATACTGCCCTCTTTGTTAGGAGGAAACTATTTAAGTGAAGTGGGAACAGCTGTCAACTTGCAATGCAAACGTTGCTGGTTCTGGGGAAGGTACTTAACCCAAAGTTGTCTACAGGTCTGCATATCAATGTATACTGTGTGTGCGTGTGTGTTAGTAAGTGGGATTGGGGGAATATGACTTTAGTGTTCAGCACTCTGAGTGTTCAGTAAAAGTTTAAAAGTGCTGAATAAATTTAGTTCTATTACCATTTAGACTGGGATTTGTATCGTTACAGGTACTGTGATATTGTAACATTTAAATCAATGTAAAAAGAGGAAAAAAAACATTTTAGACCTTAGCTTTTAATTCTTTATCTATAAAACAATGTTTACAGCTTATTATTAACCATTACCGTTATTTTGTTTGCTTTCTTTATCTTTTAGGACTTAGGTACAGTGTATGACTGCAAGATTTACAGATAGGCACATATCTATCTATGGTCAGATGGTATTATCCAAGTCCAACTAATGCCTCTAAAAGGGTTTCTGAATGTCTTTCTGAAAAGAGAATACAGGAATATTCATGCTCGAGGTACTGAAGATGGATCTGAGAGCAGGTGAAGACAGGGTGCGATATTAACACTCGCCACTTGCTAAATACAACAAAATTTTCCACTTGGCAAGATAATGCCAGAGCACCACTCACTGCAAGATAAACAAATGTGTAGATCACAGTTTTGCGTCAGTCCAGTTCTTTCATCTTTTATTTTTGCAACTCTCCCCTCTGTCCCTTTGTTCCTTTGTTCCTCACGCCTATATACAGGCGCGCATACAGAGAGCACACCCTGAAACAACATCAACAAAGTCATTTAACAACTCTGCCGCTTGGCAAACTGTTGCACTATATAGTTGGAGCAACCAAGCCTTCTAAAAGACAACATGCTGATGAAGAGGAGGAGGAGCAAGGATCTACAGCCCCCTGGGCGAAGAGAAAGTTTATTGAAAAAAAAAGAAGAAAAAAGAAAGAGCCAGTCGCTAGAGACTGACTTATTTATGACGATGAAGCTAAGCTAATGAGCTGCTTAGTATGCAGCAATACGCAAAAGAAAATGGACACCATTAATTTGTTGTTGAGATGAAAATATTGTTTTGCACTGCCCATGCCACTGGAAGAGAAGATATGGTTTCATTCATCGGTAAAATAGTAAACGAAAATAGTAAAGTTTTTTTTTAAGGGTTTATTTATGGCCACTTTAACGAATTAAAGTATTTTGCATTTGCACTTTATTGTATTAAATTTAGTGAAATTCTAAATTACAACTTTATTTAATGAAACTACATTACCTTTTACTATAATTTTCTCTGCATTTAACATAATGCCTCATTGAAATAACATGTTCCTTAAAAATATGAAAGTAAATCTTTTTTTAGTTTCACAATATGTATTGCTGATATATAGCTTCATCTTTCAGTCCACTTGGCCAGTGAATCAAAAAGTTAATTTCAGACCCTGGGTGCAGGAATACGAGAAGAAGCTGATTGACCTGAAAGTGCTAAAGATTTCCTATTTAGCAGAGCTCAGGGACAAAGGAATGCAAACTGCCATATATCCTGAGGCTCAAAATAAACCTGACTTAGTGTAGGAGAGTGTTTTTTTGTGTCCTGCACAAAAAGGCTCATGTTATATCATTGATTTCATTGATGGCTGTCAATTCTTTGTTGCTTAATGCTTTAAGAAATATTGTCGCTTTAGTACAAATGTTTATTTTTGAAATGCCATTGTAGTATTTTTATGACTCCAAGATACATATTTTCACTAATTAACAAATAAAATAAATGTATTCTCTGTGTTTAATCCATCTCCAAGCAGCACACGGGGAGCTTTCTGGGTTTAGGGGTCTATAGCTGAATCCAGAGAGACAGTCTGAGGTTCAGACTGGTTCATTTGCACCTTCTAATGAAACTCTAACCGTTAGATCACCTCTCACATTATATAGGATTAATCAGTTTGTCACTTACAATTTAAGATACATTTTAAGTATTTAAACTTGGTTTGTTCTGTAGTAAACATTTGAAATGATTATTTTTTTTATCATTACATTTGTTTATTTCTAGGGACAGTTGAAACCAGACATAGTAAAATACTATTGAATTATAAAGCTTGATACACAGGGAAATTGTTAAAACCAGCCTTAACAGTATGTAAGCTTGAAAGCTCTGTCTTTGATCTTCTTGTTAAATCAGCAGATTCTAGCTTTTCTCGCTGTGATTCATCAGTACATTGGATGTCAGCAGCAAACGTATTTTCTTTTATGTGTTTTCTCTTTTCTCCTAGCATGAGCTACCAACCAGGAAGTATATTGATCTCACCCCTCAGCATTATAAGAAGAAATCTGGCAAGACAGCAGCTGGGTTGACAGTAACAGCAGAGCATTCAAAGCAAATATTATTACTGCAGTGAAAAGTGCATCCGACATGCTCTATCAAAGTCAGCTGATTCTTAAATTCAGAGGCAAAAGTTATGTAGTTTACCCATGAGGAGGATGTTTTATCACTTTGAAAAATTTTAGACCCTAACATTATGACTGCTTACAGATAAGAACAACACTGCTCATCTCATTACGATGTTTAAAATGCATTATTTTAATAAAATATATTTATATATATTTATATCAATTCAAAGCAAAACCTATCAAGGTCATTTACAAGGCAAACAGATCCCATTCTTAAATTTGTATAGAATTCATTTTAATCCAAATGTATCTGATACAGTATCAGTCTCTGTTAAATTTATCTTTAACCAATCATTTCTAGAGGGTTACCTGAGGGTTATTGTCCTTTTCCACAGGTCATTTAGTATTATTATTTTAAAAGATGACCTTTACATTACGAGGCGCATATAGTTCCAGTTTGTTCCAATATAACCCAGTTAGGCTACGTTCACACTGCAAGCCGTAATGCTCATTTCCGATTTTTTTTTTTTTTTGTGAAATCTTTTTTTTTCTGTGCTTTTTCACGTTTCTAAATATTTCCAATTTTTTTGTGATATCCTATGTGAACTGTTTACATGTCTTATTCTGTTGGATATTTTTGCACAATTTGTACAAAATTTGAAACTGTCAAAACAGTCAAAGTAAGTTGATCATGAAATTACTCTTTGCAAAGAAATATTTGAAAAAGACAAATTGATTTAATTTAGTTAACCTTCTGCAGGAGCCCCACCTCCTAAGACACTAAAGCATGTATGCTAAAGTAGACATACATGATTTAATCTTTGTCGCATGGAGTCTACATTAACTTCCAGAGGAGAGTGCCAAAAGGATCACATATACTTGTGATGATTATCACAAAAGAAACAGCTTAGGATCATTTTGCTCTTGGAGACAGAATAAACACTTAAGGCAGATAAGTATGGTGAGATTTTGAAATCTTGGATGATTTTCAAAACTTAAGTCACACCACATAGAATAATAAAAACAATTTAGAATAGAGCCGATTGGTCATACCACGTGTTCACTCCAGCCACAGAAAAAGCCTGTCACACCAAACACAAGTCAATTTCACTCAGAACATTTAGATGTTAGAAGGGAAAGCTCATCAAACCTCTAGGGCGGGTATGTGCAGAGTCGGTCTTCAATGGCCTTTGTCCTGCAGCTTTTGGAATCTCCTGCTAGTACTTGTATCTTGCAGTCGTACTACATAGTTTTTTTTTATTTCATTACTTTTTTCCCCTTACCTGGAGTTATCACTGGTGTCTGAGTTGAGTTGGATGCCGGTTGCTTCTGAGTAACCACGAAATCTATGTTGAATATAATGCTTCAGTTGTTAGCTAGTTTGGACCAATTTAACATGAGCTTGCTTGACGTCAATTTACCAAAAGTAGGCTACAGGCTTATAGATTCATTGGTGCTGAATTACTGAGGTCTACTCAGTCTGCTTATCGAATGATGTTTTAGGTTTTAGTTGTAAAGGGTCTAATAAAATGGCTATTTTAAACATATTTTCCATTAAAAAAATGTACATAATGTCACTTTCTGTTTGCACTTTGCCCAATGCACATTATTGTTAACGCTCCTGAAATAGTTATGTCGCCCACTAAGTTGTGAATTTTATTATTATACCACCTTTTTTAATTCAATGTAAAATCAAACTGTTGTTTCTAAACAGGCTTGTCCTGACATGTGTTGTAGGCACACTGTTCTGAGTGTGTAATTGCGATTTTTAGAGAGAGAAAGAAAACGCTTTTCGGCCCTTGCCTTGTGTACTGCAAGTAATCTAGTAGCACTTTGCTCACTAGCATAAGAGCAATTGGAGACCCGATGTTCAAATCCGATCAGTCTTAACAAAACACACAGTAGGATTATCTCCCCAGTCATCGGCCCAAAGATCAGGGCAGAAATCTTACACCCCTCCTTCACTTAGTGTATTTACATAGCTTTTTTTAAATTCACTTAGCCTAAATACATTTAAAGAAAATATGTCCCCCTTATTTATCTGCTTGTGTCATTTGGTCTGAGTTGAAGCTCTGCCTGTTTTTTTTTCTATTTTGCAATCATAAGGGATAATGGTAGTGGCATGTGAATAAGGCAGTACCATAAAGAGCATGCATGATTTGTCTCATCAAGAACTGCATTCTATATCAACAACACAGAACATTTTTTAATTATTACTGTAATACTCATCTAACTATAAGCATAGTGGAAGCCATCCAGACAGGAGGTTTTCTGCTCTATTAAACTAATACAGTCAGGTCCTCATTGAAGGAGGAGTATAAGGCTTTATCTGCCCGTCATTCCTACAAATGAAATCCACATGTAGATCTCAGATCACGTAAATGTAATTATGTTTTTCTATTGCAATAGAAGAACAGTAAGAAAAATAAATGAGAAGCTGAAAATTACTGATTTTGAGGCAGATACAACACACTTTGTACTAGAAATAAACTGGGGTAACATAATTCCAGAAACTCAACAACAGGACTGTATAATCCTGGTATTTGTGTGGAAAAAAAACATAACCGATGCAAATAAAATCAGTATAAGACCCAGAAAGTAAAGAACACGCGGTGATAAAAGCAGCCAGCTGTCAATCAATGTTGAGATGATATGAGGGGCTTATTTAGATAACAGCTGCTTCTAACAGACGTATTGTTTCCCCACTTAATGAGAAAATCACAGGAACATGTAGCCTTTGACTTTAGCGAATGGTTTTCTTTAGGAATGCTTTCATTGAATCAGTGGCTCTGTGCCATCATCTCTCCTCTCAGTCTTCAAGGTATGCTGAACATCCGCCCACATTATGGCTCCTCAGCCAATCAGAGCCACATATCTCAGCTTCCTGCTTGTCATTGTCCTATATTCAAAAAAAATGTCTTCCTGCCACAGAGAGAGTCCGTAACAGGGTTACCAGTATGAGAAAAGCAATTAGTTACATTACTTTTTAAATAAAATCCTAACAGTTACTAACGCTGTTATTATGTATCTCCATTAACAACACAGATCACTCATAGCTTTTTTTTCATCATGGCCCCTAAAAAGATTGGATTCAAGGTCTTCACCATTTTTTTTCTTATAATGGTGCTCTCACATCAAACGCAAATCCTGCAAAAAATTGACAGCTTTATGTGCTTTTGCTCACCTACCATTGCAATAGAAATTCACCTGCCAAGCTAAAGCAATTCACATTGTAGGCGAAAGGCTCCACAGCATCATCAAGTCTAGTGGTTGTTGGTTTTTACCTCAACAGTAGACAGGGATATTACAGAGTGAGACGTGGTTCTTTATTTACTTTGGAAAGTTGAAAAAATCCGCCGGCATCCTTGGGTCCTGCAGATCCTCCATGCATGGTGATTGCGGGAGATCGGAGGCGGATGGCTGTACAGCAGTGAAGTCTACCAGACAGAGAGCACAAGAGCAGGGAGAGACAGCAGCGGTGCAGTAGTGTCTGCTCTGGAACATAAGGGAGGACAATGACCAGTCCTTCTAGAGACAAATTAAATGGCTTTTTAAAGGACCCCCTTTAACCTCCTAAGACCATGTCAACAATGTTTTCTCTAGCTTTCATTTTAATTAAAAAAAAAAACACTGGTCTCCGCTGTACTCCTTCACCCTGTGTCACAGCTACAGCTAGTCCCTAATCAGTTTTTGTGATGCAAATATAAACAGGTTAGGTTTTTCCAGCTTCTGCTAATTTTGCCTTGCATACTTTGCATGGTCTCTCCCACTCACTAAATCACTAAATACTTGCCATTCACATCTCTAAAACTGTGACCTTCGCCATGCTCCGATTTTCTGAGCAACCCTGTACATAGGGTTAGACTACCCAAAACATCCTTACTTATAGAATTGTGTTCTTTTATTTTTGCAGATAAGCCCTTGGTCATAGGTTGTTATTCACACCTTTTGGCCATTTTTAAAATTTTGCATAGAGGTGTATTTAATTTTTTTTTTACTTGATTGAGTGTGAAAACGTTTGATCAAATCTCTGTCTTTTACCGATCCCTTAAAAATACTTCAACTCAACTACCCAAAAACAGTTTTAGCTTAAATGCAGGAGCAGTACTGTTTTCTTCAGCAGGTAAAGAGTTGAGCTTACTAAACAAAACAAAAAACAAACTACCAGCACTACTGAATAATGTCATACTTCTAAAAGTTTTGTTTACAGTGAAAGAAATTGTCACATTTTTCTTGGCATTACCAACATAATTGCAACACTTTATGTTTAGATATTAAAGAAGCAACAAATCTAGAAATGTGTTTAATGTTGCTTAAAATGAACCCATCATATAATGTGAATTAAAGAAAATTTAAACAGCAGCTCCAATTGCTATTTCCCTAAAGGTCTAAGACTCTGAGGCAACCAAACAAGCCAGTGCTGAGCAGTCTGGGAATAATTACACTGAAGTCTCTGTTATTAGTGATTCTAAGATAACAATTCATATGCATAGAGTGCTGTTATGTACATGTTATGAGCATGAGTCTTTAAAACAAAGTTTATCTTGTCATATGGAACCAAACTTCTCTGCAGTAAGACAAGCTATAATGCTTATGCATATTGATTGATGCACAATCACACGGATGAGAATAAAGTGATGGTTTAGATTAGAAGGATGAGAGGGAAATGAAAGAGAGAGAATCATATTAAGGAGATTGAAAGAGCGGTGGCAGCATGTGCTGCATTGCTCCTGCATTACAATTGATTGGCTGCTCTAACCACTAGTGCTGCTCACTGAAGCTTTAAATAGATGGATAAAACTCTCCTTTACCCAGCTCTTTCTAGCTCAACACCCCCACCCACCCATCCCCTACTCATTGTTTCAACACCACCTTTTCCTCTTCCTTTTCTTTTTTATTGGTTTTGCTTTTTACTCAGTTCCTTTTTTTATTAATCTCTCATTCTGGACTCCATTGTCTTCGGTGCTCATTTTTTCTTCTGATTGCACTTTTTTTCTGCTTTTCCTCTTTTTTCCTTTCCTTATTTTCTCTGCCTCGTCCTAAAATTTCTTTCCACCTGTTTCTGTTCCTGTATGAGACACTTCTCACTTCGTAACATTTTGTGTATCGGCCGAATTTTCTTGAAGTCTTTCTGTTGTTTTGTAAGTTAAGTTCAAATGGCAGGTAAATGTCAACAGTATGCTAACAGCATACTGACCACTCACGTCCATCCTTTTTCTGACACGGTAGACATTCCTTTCAACTATGGACACATGGTTGACAAGCAATTTCTGCCAAGTTAACCATCTGGGTTTATCTGGATAGATTACTCTTTACCAAGGGACATTATAAACCAAACTTGACTACACTGTGCTGTAACAACGATCTAACTGGAATTTATGTAAAAAGGCTGTAAAAACTTTTTGTTTTGTCAATCTTCTACTTTTCAGACTTTTAAAAAATATGTTAATATCCATTATTATCAGACAGAATGTAAATACAAAATGTGGTTTCCAAGAATGAGAGTTATTAAGGGAAAAGAAGCTTTGCCAAACAGCCATGTGAAGAGGTGATCGCCTTTCTTGTTAAATTACAAAATTTGGCAAACTACAATTTTTTATTTAGTAATAAGATACACCTAAGTTCAACAAGATTCTCTCTGTTGCATGAGGTAAGCCCTACAGATCTAAAAAAAAAATGAACCCCACCTATATCATTTTTTTAAACTGATGGAAACTGGAAGTTCTACTATTTACTCGCGAAAAAACCTAAAGGGGAACACCCATTAGTTTATGACATGCAACAGTACAATGATGTTTAGCTCATCTCCTAGTCCACCTGTTAATTGCTCAAAAAAGCCCACATTAAGTTGGCACTGGGTTGTGGCATAGAAAGCGGGGTTTTTAGTAGTAACTACAGACATGACATGGACTTAGGAAAATATATAGAGAAATACGTTACTGCTGCTGTAAAATATACATTTTGTACTTTTTTAACATTGTCTTTTGTTGATTTGGAACCAGATTGATTCCTTAATGTTTTAGATTTCCCTGTAAAAATACCACATCATAAAAGTCTGGTATTTTTCTTTAGATGGACATATTGCAAGAATCTCATAATCTATTTCACCTGTGGAGAAAAGACAGTCAACTAATTACAGCATTTTGCCGTTAGGAAAGATCCTGAAGTTGAAATAGGTTGTTGATCTGTGGATACACCAGGTTTACGTCACTTTTTTAATGTTTTAAGTGATTAATAAAGTAATAGTAAAGGCTGAAAAGACTATCTAATAATAAGGCTTGATTAAGTTGAAAGTGTGACACTCATCTGTAGGATTTCTCTAAAACTCAACAGCTTTACTCAAGACCTCTAAATTTTTGCTTGCACCATTGCATGTCTTATTTTGATTCTGTACGAGAGTGGAACCCTGCAGTAATCCTTACTTGTCCTCCAATCCCCCTTTAACCAGATTCAATCCTCATTTTTTTTTCTCGGTCTTTCTGCTCTCACTTTGGCTCCTAGTTGTCTTCAGCTCTCATTTCCTCCCAGCAGTAATGCCATTTTTCAGCTAAGTGAAATGAGATGGGCTTCCTCTAGTGCTAGACAGATTGAGGTGAGGACAGGTCCAAATCAGCAAGCAGTTGGGGAACACTGCACCCCAGACTTATCTTCCATATGCTTTAAGGGAATATGACAAAGCAAAAAGCCTTGTAGATACGCTTTTACATGTTTGTGCAGACCTAACAGAGAAAATGTTCTGCTCAGTTATGGTAGATGTAAACAACTATATCTCCCCATTTTCACAGTATGGAGGCTTCCTTTTCATCTCAGTTGCAAAAAAGCTCCTTCAGATACAGGATATCCACACCTTATGCATCAAGTCTAAGATGAAAGAATATATTGTGCTATAGGACCAAACATCCGAACAAAACCCAAGCAACTTTTAAGGCAATTTGACTTTAATGCTGTAGTATGTAAACATAAGCAGGTTGTGTGATCAGGTTTGAAACCAGGTGATACTCACATCTGACACCAGCGGTAGCTCAAACACAACCCATTAGGTCCCTAATGAAGTCAAGGCAGGTCTCATTTTCTAATGTTAGGAGCCAGATGGTAATGACTCGTACATAACACAGGTCTTTGATCTTTAATCTCTGCGCTCAGTCTCATTTAACTTGGCGTTTGAAATCTTTTTGCCCATTCAGCTTGTCATATCTGGACAGCATTTAAAACTGACTTTCTTTTTGATCTATTTCCTTCACACTTAGAACTTTGACCCTCTGTTTGATAAATCTGATGAAATCACTGACCACTGCTGTACCTCTAACCATCTGATGTTGGGATACTATCTATTTTCAGTGAAATGAAAGCAGGTTTTTTGCTATAAGGCACAACTGTCAGAGTAGGAGAGCAGTTTTAATCTTTTGTCATTCTGAATGCCAGCTAGTTGTTCCCGTCTGCTATGGCTTTCATGTCACACTAGAGATTGATTTGCAGGATGAGATTAACACTCTGAGAAAATAGTCCTCATTAAGCAGCTCACAACACTGAAAGTGAGGCATTTATTTTATACCTTTCACTATTCTTCTTCTCTGTCATTCCCTCCAACTCATTATTTTTCTGCCTGCTTCAGTTAGTCGAAGGTTAGAGTCTGCAAGCTGTAAAACCAGCAGAACAGCTTGATGTTTCGCTGCATCAACTTTTAACTCTGGCATTACAGTTTGCTCATTCTCCTGCTTTGTGTGTCTCTGCCAACTTACTTTTGCAGCTAAGAGATTTACTTTTTTCCTGCTGTTTCTCATCAGGCCCTGATGCCACCAAGGACCCATGTCTGAGAGTTCGCTGTCCTCCTCACAAGGTGTGCATCAGCCATGACTTGCAGACGGCCATCTGCACCAATCTCAAGCAACCTTCACACAGGTAAGAGCCAGTAGGCCTGCTTCCTATGCCTCCTAAGAGGCATACGATTATATTGCCCTGCCCTGTTAGTTGATTCCTAACCATAACATTGGTTGGCTCATAACCTTAATGTTACTTTGATTTATATTGCACTGCCAAATTAGTTTAGCCTTATCTCTGACATCAGTGGACTTTAGAGCTGAACCTAGCCTTCATTTGTAATTTAACTTACCCTGTCATGTTGGACTTGCCATCAGTGGCCTTAATACCTTAATAAATTATCTATTTTCATGTTATAAATGGTTTAGATTCAGTTTATAAATGAGTCAACCATTAATACACTATATGTAAATTATTGATAAATGGACTCTTTTCCATTTATAAATGATGATTTCAATGGTTATTGTAAAGTGTACTGCATTAGTATGGTCCCTGAGTACAACAGGGTGAAGTCCAACAGTTTTGTTTTTTGGTCCCTTTTGCTTGGAACTAAAAAAAAATTAACATAATACTAGGTCCAGATATGCATGTACAAAACACTAAAACACACAAAGCCATAAACCTGGCATGCCAAATCATGTTTAGCACTCAGTTCCACACATTATTAATATGGGATTCCTCTGATCTAACCTTTTCGGAGAAAGGAGGGCTGTTCAGCAAATTGGACGAAGCAACACCTAGTGCCCATTTACAATAGTTTGGTTTCACTCAGTCATGATAACAAATGAAACAGCAGGAGATACCATAAGAAACCACAAGGCTTTTACGCTCTTGCTTTTTCTCTTTCGTGATGAAATCAGGAATTTTGAGGAAACATATGTGACAGCAGTAGCTATGCATGCGCTGCCATGTTTATTTCGGTTCAGCAGCTGTAGTTGTCCTCACAGCTATATTTCCAGCCTTAAGTGATAATACTGCAATGTAACTGAACGACATGTTTTGGGGTAAGACTCTGCTGCAGCGGCACAAGATAGATTCTTGTGTGCTTGTGAACTCACAAATACCTTGGGAATTCATCATAGGTTCTAATTTTTAAAATTCTTTTAGAGATAATTATTCCCATTGTCGTCTCAGTTTAGCGTAGAGCTAAACATTTATTTCACAAAATATGTCCTCTTAATTGACTTCAAATGGATGTAAATGTGTTTTTTTTTTACAGATAAAAATATTTACCAATTATGCAAAATTTCATAATAATTATGAGATAATAACTAAATGTATACCAATACAATCCAATCAATTAGACAAATATGTTTGATTAACCTTAGAATTTATATAGTTTTTTACTGGCTGTTGCCTAAAAATTTTCAATATAAGGAATTGTTGATTTTTTTGCAGCAATCCTTAATAATAAGCAGGCATGTGGGGTGTTAGTGCAAAACAATAAGGATGATTTAGCTTGATAATGCTGGACCAGGCTTGGTGTGAGCTGCCAGGTTTTTTTTTGTTTGTTTGTTGTTTACATCTCATACAGAAATCAAACACAAAAAAATAAATAAATAAATAAACTTTGACATGACTACCTTTATGTGAGTGAGAAATTCTGAGTTTATGGTGGTTGCAGCTCCATTAGTTGGACCTGTCTTGGAGAGAAAAATAGTTTAACAGGGAATGGCTGGGTAAGCAGATCCATGGGATGATAAACAGTGAGTAAGTATACATAGTCACATCATTAGCTCCTTTTGTGGCTCTGTCTAGGAAAGAGTCAAGGTCGAAAACATAATTATGGCAACTATATCTTCCCCAGCCCATTATGTAAAAACGAAAAAGGAAGAAAAAGAAACAGGTTTCAGACCAGATCACAAAGGTATTCTCCCTTAAAAAAAGTTTGAAGCTACATTGTCTCCTTCCAATGTATTGATCTAGAGAAAAAGCCTTGGCATACATACAGCCCATTTACTATCTAAGTATTGAAAAAGGGGAATGAGAAACACACTGTTTTACAGAACTGAAAACATAGTTATAAAGCTTCAAAATACTACAGTTTGCAAGGGTTATAAAAAGCCTTGAGCCTTTTCACATATATAATCAATGTTTGGTTATTCTATAGGAAAACTCCTATTAAAGGCTTTCACAAAGTGTGTTTAACAAGGTGGGGCAAAACCTGTGTATAATTCATTGTTTTGTTTTAATTCTTTTCAACTGAAACCAGAAATGACAAGTAAATCAAATAAAGTTACAATTTTAATTAAAATATTTTATGGCAATTGTGTTATAATACATAGAAAATGAAGAGCAGTTGTTTTTAAATATCTAATTTCTCTGCTAAATTAAACATTGAGAAAATGATAATCAGCTCATGAACTCAGAGCGAAGAGAAGACGTAGGATGAAAACTGCTAGTCCCAGAATGTTTTGAAAGCAGTAAAACACTAAATTATTAGCTACGCTGGAGTAAAATGGTGTGTCAAGTTATTCAGAGATGTCCGTGCAAATATTTTGTATGATGCACTTGTTGCACTGTAAACGTGCATTTTGCACTTACTCAACTTAAAATTGCAGTTGCATCATCTATAGAGAAGTTGATAAAGCCTCCTTAACTTATATATAGCTGAAATGTGTTCATTTGCATATTCAGCTATCAGGTATTTAGTGTTAAGTTTCTAAAATGTCTGTCTGTTTACAGACTGGAGTGCAGTAGTGCAAGCTGTGAATAAAAGCATTCAATCACTTAACGATAACCTTTCCATGTTTGTCCTAAACATAAATCTACCTCCTTGTTAACAGAAATTTAAAGAAATTATGTTTTTACTCTTTACTTTTTTCCTCTATATCCAGTTTAGTTGGAAAATGAGAAATTACAAAAGGAACTGATTCCCATTTTACTAAATTACTTAAGAAATGAAATTGGGAAAAAAATGTTTCTTGTTTTTTTCAGTGTTGGTTTTAACTTAACAGAACAAAATGTACACAAATTGACCACAAATACATGTTTCTTTTTCTCACTGAGAAATAGGAGGTTTGACATCCCTACAAAATGTTTTATTTTGCCCAGCACCTTTTTTAAATTCAAAATGCATTTTTGACTTTTTAGATAAACTATTTCACATTAACTGTTCATTTTGAAAAGGCTCTTCATATTTCTGTACCTGTGAATGTGAATATTAGTATAGTGACAGTTTTAATTATTGAGAATAAATTTAGCATTTTAAAAGACCTATGATCCTAGCAACACTTCCTTATCAGATGTACTTTATTCAAGGATTTGTGTAAACTAAGATAAATTGACTTTAAATGGGGTTTTTTTTTGATTCTAAGAAGTTGGAGTTAAAAGAATTGCCCACACATATTGCAAAAAGTTGAAACTCATTATCCCAAATGCATCTGGTCACAAAGTTTTTTCACAAAAGTGTGAAATATAACAGTGTGCTGAAACTGTATTTCATGTATCATGTATTTTGCTGACAGTTCTACAAATGCATATTCTTTTTAGCAATTAATTTTAATCACACAGTTTGCTCCATCACCCCCCAATTTGTTTGTCTTTTCAACCATTGTTAATTTTTAAGGATTTTCAATTTTTTAGTTCAACAAGCATTTTTACCAGAAATATTTTGGAGCATGTTTCTTGTTTATTTTTTCCTCTCCCTCTCTGTATGGAATATAATTGATTTTCTCAAGTCATTAGCTCCCAAGATCTTTAGTTTTAATCCTTTTCTTTTTGTTGCATCCATTATAAGTCCTATTTTCCGGTTAAAATGCTAGATTATTTATTTGAAATTGGTGTTTTCCCAATAGTATAATTCGCCGAAGCTTGATTTCTTTTTCTTTGAGCTAAATTAGTTGTAGAAATTAGCATAACACACATTTATTGTCCTCCCAGATGACAAATCTGAACTAAGTCTCTCTGCAAATGTTTGCAAACTTATTGTACGATGCAGAAGGTTTGCAGCTGGTGGCTGATGTTCTGTTTATTTGGATGTTATTCACAGCTTGAAGGCATTTATACACACCCTACCTGCTTTAATTATTCTAACAAAATCCATGCACAGATTAATTGTTGTCTTTACTAAGGGGTTGTCAACACTAAGGCGAATTTATAGAACCTGACATTTTATGTGATGGCAATTTACATGAGCAATTAGGGATATATTAAAAAATCAGAAAGTTCAAAGATTCCAATAAGATAAGATAAGATGATTTTATTAGTGTACCATTGGAGAAATAGTACACTGGAAGCAGGGGCAAAACGGAAGTGCCACAATAAAAAAGCCCTTCCAAAAGGACAGTAACCATGAATAAATACAGAAAAAATACATGAAAGGAAAGGGTCAGATCGGCAGTACATAACCATTTCCATTCGCATACAATACATCCTCTACATACTACTCTTGGTCATCGTCTGAACCTCATGTTACTCTGTCCAGGCCCTGCAATTCTGCCATTCATCAGGTTAATGAAAAGTGGTACGAAGGAATGCTTCAGATGGTTATATTTGCAGAGGGGAATCCTGAACCGTCTCCCAGAGTTCATGTGACCCATCAGACAAGATGTTCTGAGATTTCTGATGGTAGCTGGAGTGTTGATGATCTTACTTGCCACGGTGGGGCAGTGGTTAGCGCTGTTTTCTTGCAGTAAGAAGGTTCTGGGTTAAGTCCCAACCTGGGGTCTTTCTGCATGGAGTTTGCATGTCCACTGACTATCAGTCATTGGACTGGAAGTCATGGAATCGAGTGATCCCCACAATTATCTGTAGGTCCCCACAGTGAAGCATATATTGCAGTTAAACTGGCGTTACACTGTCCCCACCAGTCCCGGTGTCAAGGGTGGGCTTGAGTGGGCCATTTCCCCCATGGACTGGAAATGTTTATTTTATTAGGGTTCTGTTTTTTTACTCTGGAGTGGCCAACTTTTTAATATTCCTATATTTGATCTGTCAATCACACAATTCAACCGATCCAAAAAAAGGAGAAAAGGCAACGTGTAAGCCAACTACACATAGAGAGGGTGGGTTGTTGAGGCAGCTGTGGTCACCATAGCTTGTGTGACATGAATATGTGGACTGCTTTCAAAAGTGCTGATGGAACAGTCTATAGAGGGAGCAGGAAGCAGCCTTGATTATTTCCTGTTGGAAGCTAAGATCTGAGGTTAAAAATGTTGTAAACATTCATGGTTGAAGATTTAGTGGCATTAGTGAGAAGCTAATACGGTAACTCAGCCGGATGGAAGAAACATGAGTGATCATATCAAAGTTACAACAACAACAAAGTTCATGGTAAGAGCCTTCGTGATGTTTCGTAATTATTTTCCCAGCTTTCCAGTGGAAATTACAACGTGAATGGGTATTCATGTGCATTTTTCCTTTTGGCTTTTGGTATTTGCCATAATTACGAGAACACATAAAGGCACCATGGTGTTTCGATGCATAAGATAAAAAAAAAAAAACATCTAACTTACTGTGATTACGCAATAAAAAAATATGTTGAAATGAACACTATTCAAAGTACATTTTTTAATTTATAAAAATCATAAAATCAATGGTTACAGTATGTAAGAATAGGTTAAATATTACAATATACTGTTTATTGTATACTGACGGACCCAGCAGATGGAATATAAAATTTAATCTATAAGCCTCAAGTACAAAAAAGAAGAAATTATCTCTCATAATGGTGCATATTTGTTTAAAACAAGCTTGTTTTCATTAGGTGAGGTTATTTACAATGGATAGAGTAGCCAGAAATTTTACTCAAA
>JAUZNJ010047359.1:0-31673 GCA_034780135.1 Jordanella pulchra
TATTGGAAACTCAAGACAGCCATGACATTATGTTTTTTACAAGTGTATGTAAACTTTTGACCACAACTGTAAGTACCTGAACGTCTAGTTGTTGAAAGAGTAGTGGACTCGGAATTCCCCACACTACACTTTGAGAAGTAGTGATCATCCATGATCACTAGAGGAGCAGTGATGCTTTGTGAGAGCGCTCCTCCCAAAGCATCATGGGATTCGTTGTGGCGGCAAGAATGAACAAATATGGCGCAGGCACCATGCTGAGAGGCGGAGTTACGGGACCAACAGGGAGAGAAAAGTATCATCCATCCCAACGGTTAATTAACTGAGTTCACTATAAAGTCCACTCTATACTCCCCGCTCCATAATGTGATTGAGAGATTTAGGGGTTAGGGCGCATGTTCGGACACAGCGTTAGTTTTTCAAACTTGTTAAAAAAGTTACTGAATTTCAAATACAATACCTATTCCTGCTGACAGTTATTTTGACAAAAAGGTTTCAGGGACAAAATTTGTGAAAGCTTCAAACTTTTATCTGAAAAGGTTAAACAAATGGTTAAAGAAAGACTTTGTATTTCAGGTCATCTTAAGTCTACTTCAGTACAAGGAGGGCAAGAGTTCATTACAGATGAGCAACGAGGTATAGTGCGTGCAGCCATTAAAGAGAGGTCTGGGTCACTGTTCATATCGCCCTTTCCCTTAATACAAACTAAGAGTGCTTTGCCATGACTCGATTAGCTTTTTTGGGTTTTCCATTACTAACGGTAAATTGAAAAGAGGTACTATATTTAGTGCCCTCTTACATTTCCAACCGTTTGGAGTCACACTGAAAATATGAAATCAGAGGACTGTCAGTCACCGATTGGTTAATTGGAGGTTTAGCTCATCTTATATTCTAACAACTTATATGCAACTAATAAATATGTTTATGCTGGGCTTATTGTGCATGAGCACTTTTAAAGCAAACTAGCATTATGTAGCATGAAAGTCTAGTCATGTTAATTTACCTTTACATGTGCTGTAGCTTGTATCCTTTTGTTTGATACCCCTCTCTCTCTTTCTCTCCTGTACATACGTACGATATCTAGGGTGCTTCATCTACTTGTCCACAGCTTTCTCTGGCACTCCTCTTTTACAGAGTCCTGGAGATTATATGAAAACAATAGACATTAGCTTGAATATTGTCATTGATTTTGCAGCAATCCCTCACCCAGAGCATATGTGCAACAATAGTGGAAAAAAAAGATACCTTTTAACAAGAGAAAATCTGTCTTTTCAATTTTCATCTAAAGTCTACCTGCAGCATTTTGGATCAACTGAAGGCTTTTAACTGCATTTTCTACACTTCATGATAGTAAGAAGTCCAGCCTTGAAGTAACAAATGCGTCCTTCAAGATTCATCCCATGAAAGACTATTTCAATGTTTTCTAATTTTCAGACATGAAAGAAGGAAATTGCAGAAATCTGTCTAGTATGGGATTTAAATAACAGATACTGATCAATAGTGTCACTAAGATTATTTCGTTTACATTATTGTAGGCTAATCTGATGTCATCCAGATGAAGTGACTGACAAATCTGCTACCTTTTAAAAGGCTCTGGTTCAAAGACAATGCTGTCTGTCTTTTCTAAATTTAAAAGCAAATTTTAAGTCATCCAAATTGGTATCTCTTCATTCTAATAGATTAGATTCTACATAAATCCTGTTAGCTATCTAACAGGATTTATGAAGAAATACAGCTGAGTATCATCAGCATAACAGTGGAAACTAATCCTTTGCTTTCTTATAATCTTACCAATTAGAAGCATATAAATAGTGATGGCAACCTAGCACTGAATATTGTGATCACCTGCATCAAATGCATCAACGAAATCGAACAGGACGATGGGCTAAGAAATGGAGTCTTGACTCAAAAGATGGGCTTTAAAAGCTTAGGTTAATCTATGATCAACATCTATGATAATCTCTAAAACCTGAATGAGACTCTTCAAAGAGGTTATTGTGGTGCTCACACACTTGATTAGCAAATATTTCATAAAAGATTTTAGATAAAAAAGGAATATTACATATAATAAATACAGAAATTCATGAGAAGAGCCCCATGCCAGACATTAAACACATACACTGTACAGTAAAGTAAATTGCCTACTACTGCTTTGATTTCTGTAGCAAAAAGCACCTTACTCATTTTATCTAACTTTTAATTTTAAATGAATTAATTGTGCCATTTTCATAAGCCATATTTATCAAAATGAATTAAAATGATTACATTTCACTCTGTGTAATAGTGTTGACTTTTACTTTATAAACTAAAATAGCTTTGATAAAACATATTGTCATATTATTATTTAACAAGGTGTAGGTTTCTGCTTATTCTGAGTTTTCATGCCCACAAATTCTCAATTACAACAAACCACTGAACACACACAAATACACACACCATTTACTCGGCCAGGTCCCTGTTGGGTTTTAGCTAATGATAGCAGCTCGTGGTAGATGGATAGCCAGGCGGTGCCTCTCTTTGGAGGTGAAGGCCAGCTTAGCAATATTAAAAGGCACAACAGCATCGCCATACCACTGTTTGGCATGCTGCTCGGACTCTTCGCGTTAGTCACACAGAACCACCAGGGGAATACTTTCTAACACTACTGATCACCGGCCTGCTACTCTTGGCCCTGAGAAATCAACAGCCAGGATTTATAGATTTGCCTTAGATTGGCTGTCCCGCATTCGTGCCCCCATAAATACTTTTACAGCTCTGCTAATGCTACTGTTGGGAATAAACAAGGTTACGGCGGACAAGATGAGGTGGAGATTTAGCTGGCAACTTGGACAGCGTGGGGCAGAGAGATGAGAAATGAGTGGTGATGTCAGAAAGCAAAGGGAGAGACTTGCATTTAGGGTGTTCATTTTGTAACTTTGAAGGTATATATATATATTTTTTTTACATACCCACATAATCTTTTCAGTGCTAAAGTATATATACACAGTAGCTCCGATATTCTGTTTTCCGTCATGCTGCATGTTGACGGATTCAAAAAAAGGCACATGTATGATAAGCAAATTAATTCACAACTGGGATGATTAAACAGACATCTTAGTTAAAATGAAGCCACTGACCTTGAGAATAGTTTTTAAAGACATTATGGATTAATTATTCAGCCACATTACTTTAGTTCGGCTTTAAATGCTACTCATTTGGACATCTTCATGAAACTTGCAAGATTTAAAAGCATTAAATATGCATGATCAAGCCATCATTCCCTCCATAATGAATAAGCATACATTAGAATTGACACAGTCACTCACTGCGAGACTTGTACAACTGTCCACATACGCAGACTTTAGAGTCGACTAAGCACTGCATGTCATCCCTACTATTTGCACCTTGAAAGTCAGCAAAAGCAGCATAGCTAAGTTGCTCCCAAAGGGAGGAAAATTCAATGGGTCGCATCAATTGTTTATAAGGGTTCCAGTTCAGAAAGAGGTCAACAAGGGGGACAAATCGATCGCCTCAGAGAGAGCTCATGTATTTTCTAGAACCGGTTTTGTTGTGACAAACAGTTTGTTCTGCATTTGTTGTTTAATCTCTCTTGGATAAGAGTTGCTATTTTAGAAAAAAAAAACAAAATGTGATGCAGCAAGTCACCTCAGCATTTTCAGATTAGCACAAATTCTGCCATGTGTTCTAGGTAACACATTTACATAAATAGTTAAGCTTCAATAGTCTTTGGTCAGTAACAGTGTACAGGAGAAGCACCTGCCTGTTTTATTTAGAGTTGAACGCTGATATTGTCTTTTTAAGAGCAGAAGAAACCTTCATTGTCCCAACAGCAATTTGGATGTGACAGGGGTACAAAAAAAGAAAACAAAAGACACGAGACGTAAAAAGTTTCACTGAAGACAAAGCAATGTCAAAAGAAAAAAAATGAAAAGTTAACCAATACAGTGGAAGAAAGATAAAAAAGTCACCTCTTAGAAAAGATAACAAAGCCATATGAAAAACTGTATTTGTTTTATGATGCATGTTTGCAGTAAGAGTTTTTGGAGTTTTGATAAAAGTTACACTTTTTCTTAAGCCGCAATGTAATAAACTGCAGCCTGTTTGGGGTCTACATCCTACCTCATCCGATTTACAATGGCTGCAGTCACCAGTCTCTTTGCGACATCATGTGATCAGTTTGGCAAAAAAAAAAAAAAATATATGTTTAGTTGGATGTAAATGTGAAGTCTAAAATGTATAAGGCTAATGAGAAAAAATAAACCATAGGACCTTTAAGATTAGTATAGAGTAGTAATTTTTTCCATTTCTGTTGAACTTTTTAGCTCCTTATGGCCATAAATCTAGACAGGATTAAAAGAACAACTAGTATGTTAGAAATAATTTGTATTTTAAAACAATTGATTACAATTAAAAGTTTTTTTTTCCACCTGTTTGTTATAGAACATCATGAAATAATAATACAATAAAACTATATAAAACACAGTCAATGATTTTAAGAATAAATTTGAGAATTTAAATGATTTTTTGCAGACTTTCCCATGACAGAAAACACTGGAGTGCTACAGTGATCAATGAAGAGCTGACATAAAGCTCTGTGTTAAAATTGGTCAAACTAAAAGGTCACATTTCTTTAAAACCATTTTTCTCAGAAAGAGGCCCCCTGGGTTAAGAGAAACTTAAAAAGTCTTTGAGAGGACTTATGGTCTGAGGAATGTTGATGTCTCCAATTTAGAAAACATGTCCCTCAGTTTTCACGGAAAACAAGCAATTTTTAAGATAAAATTTAAGGCTGATCTTTATAAAATGCCTGAAAACTGCAACATTAAATATGAGAAAGTGAGTGCGGGATCTACCTCCCACCTCAGTTGGTATTAAAACATTGAAAGATGAGTGTAAACGTAAGGTATGAAAAATTGCAAGGCAAATAACAAAAAATAAATAAATACTATGACCTTAAAGGTTGTCACAATTTTTACATCCCTTATCATTTCTGTTTAACCTTTTAGCTTATTGTGACCACAATTAAAAATTAGAAATGATTTAAAGAAGTACAACACAAAAAATAAGAAAAATGGCAGAAGGCAGTTGTGGATGCAGTTTAAAGTTGTCAAAAAGTTACACTATTTAAAACCAAGCTTATGATTCGACAGATATAAGTCAATGTCAAACATCCTATCTCAACCAATGTGGCGATGCCAGTCTCCAGCTTAATTTTGATGTAAATTTCTGCTTTTGGCAAGTAATGTTATTGTGTCATGCACAGGTAGGTATCGAATCCTTATTTCCAACTTACCATAACCTTTTTTGTTACAGCAGATAGATATTGACTCAGTACACAATACAGGTCTTTGTTTAGGGGGCTTAAATGTAAAATAGAGCGGATAAAGTACATATTGAATATGTCGCCGTTTAGAGTAAACATAGCTCTAAATGTGCTTAGGTCCTTTGGCGTTTGCAACAAGATGATATATATCTTCTGTATGTCTGTTGTAGAATGTGATCTCTTCCTCTGTCTTTTTCTGGGGTAACAGCATCAAAGCAAATTACTTAAAAAAAAAAGCTTAACAAGCTAATAAAGAAGGTCAGCTCTGTTCTAGGAACTCCTCTAGAGATTATTTCACAAAAAAGTATTCCTTATAGAGTGAAGAAAATTATGGACAACAGTGAGCATCCTCTTCACAGGATTTTAAAAAAAAACAAAATTTGATTTGAACTCTATAAAAGAAAAAAAACCTATGAGTTATAGCAACATTTAATTGCCCCTTGTGATTGATAAAGTATTTTAAATTACATTTCATTGAATGACCATTTGCTCAGAGAGTCAGAAATACATGAAATTGACAGGTTCAGTTGTTCTAAAGAAAACAATTACTCAACAGCCATGGCCTATATGCACACTCACCAAGGAAGACTCAATTTCTGAAGAAAAAAGCATGCTGAAACTGGTTTAAACTGTGCTCAAAATTTGGAAAAGCCCATAAAATAGTTGGAGACGATAGAAAAAATGACTTATTTGGATTCCATAACACACATGGTGTTGCACACAAGTTAAGAGGTAGGAACAAGATTCTTATGGAAATTGCAGTGGCAAACTATGTATAATTAAGGGGAGGATGAATAGAAAATTCTTCTGAGATATTCTTGGAAAAAAAATCTGATAATGAAAGAAGGATAGACATTTCAGCAAGACAACGATCTCAAACACTGAGTGAAGGAAACACTCAACTGGCTTCAGATAAAGAAAATAAAGCCCAGCCAATCACCTAAGTTAGCGTCTACAATACTTTTCCCATGTTTATTTTGTCATTTTTACACATAATGTAATTTCTGAGCTTATTTGTTTCATTTTATTTCTATGTCTAAATAACTTTAAGAGAGACAAAACAATTGCTTTAAGGTTGGAGAATGCTTATGGGCTGGGGAATGTTGATGTCTCAAATTTAGTTAATATGTCACTCAGTTTTCGCACAAAATGAGCAATTTTACAGCTAAAACTGAAGACTGATCTTCATAAAAGTCCTGAGGGCTGCAATACTAAATATGAGAAAGTGAGCATATGTATTCCGCAATCTAACCGCTAAAGTCCATCTAGCAAACAGACTGCACACCTGGTTGAATCCGAAATATGAAACATATTATCATGATATTACTCCTGGCTGAGTTGCAGTATTAGGCTGAAATGAAGCCGGTGCAAAGCCAAGGCAGAGCATACATCTTTATCTGCGTCCACTTACAAAAGGTTATCTTTCATATTGCTCAAATGCTACCTGATAAATGTCCTGGTAACTCTCAATATTTCCACCGCGGGTGGCACATTTGTCATCGTTGGGATGGCGGGCAAAGTAGGGCACAGATGGGAACCTCTCCCCTGACGGTGGCGTTGAAGTATGAGCTGCAGGTCGGAGCAGACGAGCACATGTGATTGATAAGCCTGCGTGAGCCTAGGTTTTAACCAGTGGCAGGCAGAGCTCACAGCCAGGGCCGGGGCCTAATGAACTGCACTGAATGATGCGCAAAAAAAGTTACACAAAACCGTACTTTGCATCTTTAGCAGTGAAAGGCCATTTTAATTTTTGTTTTTAAATAAAGCTCTTTATTTCAACTTTTAATTAGTAAAAGACTTTATGTTTAGACATTAAAACTTAAGATAAAAAAGGATAATCGTCTTCTTTGGGGTGTTGGTAGAATCAATAAATATCTGATAGAACTATTGTTGCTGTTCTGTTTTCTTTCCTCCCATCTCATACAGGTGTGGAAGCAACTTCTAGGAGTTACTGTATATCTTCTGTGTTGTCTGTTTTTGCTGTTTTATTTTCTCTTTTTATGCACTGTTTTCCATCTCTCCCCTTGTTTCTTAATCCCTTTTCTTTCTCACCTCCCTTTCTGTCTCCGTTGTATATGATTTTTTACTCCCTTTTATATACAGGTTTTACACACAAGTTCCAAGTACCAAGCAGAACCTTATGGCAACAGTCATAATAGCCTGCTTGTGAAATAAAATCTGTTGGGCTATCATCTATCTCTGGGACATCAATTCCCAGAGCTATGTTGGCAAAGCAGGACACACACAACAATGATTACCCCCCCACCCCCAGCCCCCGAAAAAAAACAAAAAACAAAAATAAACAAAAAAAAACTAGTACTGTTGCAACAATCAGAGAGAAAATCAAAAGTGCCAATTTTCCATTGATTAACAGGTTCAGTCCTATGTATTTATATTCCAATTTAGCAAAAAGCATAATGAACTGCACTTTTTAAGAGTTTGATTTACAAAAAAAAGATACAGGTTATGTTTCCCTGAGGTAAATCCTGTAAATTCTTAACTCGGTCAAAGGAATGTTTCTCTTTGTAATACTTTAATGACAAGCAGTCTGAATGACACGTTATAGCTGTAAGAAATAAATTAATCAGTGCATATTTAACAATACACATAACAACTGGTTTGTTTTGCAACCATAAAAACATTTTTTTCTGACTGGAAAATAACGCTTGGAATGTTCTGTCTCACCTACCCAGTAACAGTCTTACGGCTCTTTGCCTGTTTCGCAGAACGCCAAATAGCCTCACAGCAACCTTATTGGCATCAACAGCTACACACCCCTTACTATGCTATTTAACACTGCAAGGCAAGAAACAACAACAAAACAAAGAAAGATTTTTTAATCAGAAGAGGAGGGGGACCTGGGGACTCGGCATTGGGCAGGGCTTACACAAAAAGTGAATTTAGGCAAAAGCATTTACTGTGTGGAAAGACCTTAAGCAAAAACATTGATGTTGTGCAGACCTGGCAATATTATTATTGAACATGTGAGTACCATATTTCCAATACCACCTCACCTCTTTGGGCATTTTGCAGTAATATGCATTTTCCAGCTGTTTTGAGAATAACAGTGCAGGGCATATGGAGGGCAGTCAGTGTTTACAACAGCGCTTTATTGAAAAGGCCTGTAGGGCAGTAATCGCAAACCCCGGGCCCCAGCCAGGTACCTTTCTGTGTGTGTTTGGTACCAGGCTGCAGACAAAAAATAACTTTCATTATTTCTGATGGATTTATTTTCCGAGTCTAATCTGTGTTTTATTTTGAAAAATGACCTGACTCTCTCCATAACATCCATCCATGACTCACTATTGATGCATGTCGGCCACAACACTGTAGGTCATGTGATGCCTCCTGCTGTAAACTCTCACCGCCTCACTGCAGCAAAACAAGCTCAGGGCTTTCCCTGATTCACTGCTATTGTGAGCTGATAGTAGGCTGTTTTTATGCTCTTTGTTTTTGTGGCGGCTTATTTTAAAGGCATGTTTAGGGTTACCAGAGCGGAGTACAACAGCCAAAGACCGGTCTGTGAAAATATTGTCCGACATTAAACCAGTCTGTGGGGCAAAAAAGGTTGGGGCCACTGATGCAGGGGAAGCACCACTTGAAAGCTGTTCTGTTTAAAACGTGCATTACAGGTTTAGAAGTATTTTTTTTCCTTTTCTATACATGCCCTTAGAATTGCAGGGCACGTGAGCTTTCCTTTATGTACTAATAGGAATTCAGGCCGACTTTTCTGGCAATGACGTGACACACTCTCGAACACCTGGCCATTTTGCAGTTTCCAGTGCACTAAATCCCAAAGATTCCCCAAGGAAAGTTGTGAAAACGTGCCAAAAAAAAGAACAGAAACAGAAGAGTAAGAAAACAAAACTTTTGTCTAATGGCAGAAAAAGGCACAAATTGGAGTCTTATTGGAAGATTACAACAAGGAGGGAGCTTAGATCTGCAATAAAAACAGTACACTTTTTATTAAAGATCTAATGCTCTACTCAAACTTGTCTTCAAATGTGTTGTTAAAAACTTTTGACTGCAACACTGCTGTGTCTGGTCCTTTTCCTCCTATTCCATGCATGTGCACAACAACTTGTCGCTTGAGAGGGCAAAGGTCTACGACAGTGGAACTTGTGTTTTCCTCCTTTAAAGCAGCCAAACATGGTTCTGCAGTCTTTCCTTTCATGTCATTCATGTAAAACCGTGTTGCTCTATCACAAACAATACTACTTAATTACATCGAATTTTGACATTATAAATATGAACCATTTGACAGGGTTACCATTCATTTGCAATATAATGTTCACCCAGCAAACCTTTACTAAAGCCTACACCCTTAAGCCTGTTTTATTTCTAAGGCTTTGCTTTGTAATCAGAAAAATGGGGCCAAGGACTGTAAAGGTAAGTTTACCAAATCCCAGCAATTTCCTGCAGACTGCTTGTTTTTGTTCACTGTCTATTCAGTTGTCCCCCCCCCCCTCCCACACACACACCATCTTGACACCCTACCATCTGCTGCTAAGCCCATTTAGATCTTATATACCTTCCCCGCTCTGGATTTACTCAGCTGACAAGACTTTATATTTTGGAACTAAAGATGCTCGGTTATGATGCTTCCCTGAATATGAGATGTGTGCCTGAGGCGGTAATCAGATGAAAACATGACAGACAGACAGACACTTGGAGAAAATATTTTATTTAATAATGCAAGAAAAGACGAAGACAGCCTCTGATGAGCAGCACCTATTCAGTCAAACAAAGAAAGCAATCGGTAAGAAATAAAAAAAAAGAAACAACAAACATAGCAGGAAATAATAAATGGGCTACAAACAAAAATTCTTAGTCCCTTAAATGTAAACTGCCCGACAGTTTTAAGCTCTATGTATATAGCAGTGACTATAATTCAATTGTATTTACATCATTATATTTCTCCTCCAAAGGATATGTCAAAGTAAGGATACAAATGCTTCTTCAGAGCCACATTATCAAGCCTTGGTATCTTAAATAGATAAAGTGTAAACACAAATTTAAGCATCTGATTCAAATAAAAAATAAGGGCTTAATCAGGATATATTGTCGATTTTTATTGTTCTCATCAGAAGAATTTAAAGGCTTGGAGTGTTTCTCACCTGCTGGTTTCACCGTTGTTTTTGGCCCTTCTTGCCATCTGTGTTATCTTGTTTCGGTCTCGCAGATCGTGCAAATTGCTGTGAAACTACAGTTAAGGTTCAAAAGTTTGAATTAAGTTCATTTAATCTGTATGACACTTTGTGCATCAACAGATGTGTGACTGGACTTAGCGGACGTCCTTTAAAAAGTGACACGCTTTCCACTAACAGGTCTGAGGTGAGTGAAGCTGACACCCCACCGATGGGGAAAAAACATGTTGGTGCAGGTTTGTGCAGTAAAAATGATTGTTTCAGAGATATGAAAGGTTACCTTTAGGTCATTCAATGGTCACCACATTAAAAAAGCAAACACTTTTGTGTTATTTGGAGCTAGATGGGGAGGGGGATATGGGGTGTCAGTTTCATGCAGCTGCAGATCTGTTATCAAGCAGAACACATAACTTGTGCTCTAGCTAAGATTGCACGATACAGCTTGGAGTTTTTTCCCCGCGTGACTCCTATTAATTTTATCCGAGGAAAAGGTAGCAGCTGTTTCCACAGAAGGTCAGAAGACCACTGGCCAACATTGACCTTATGAGAGCTGGTACTTCTTGTTTTCTTAAGCTGCCTCGGTTGCACTGTAACAACCTCTGACAACAGCACAGATTAATAACACTGCCACCTCTATGACAGGTTAAATAAAAGATGATGGGATTTGTAAAAGATGATAAACCTAACCCTTTAATCTGCCAGTAGATCAGGTGGGGTTTTTACAGCAGGATGACTGGTTTGTTTCTCAACAAGCCTTCAATAAACTATTACTGGTTCTCTCTTAATAGGAATTCCTCAGCATTACAAACACTCTTTAACTTTCAAATGACCTTGAGAGATAATAAATTACAACAAATAACTAAACAATCTAAAAAAAATTGATAACCTTTGGTCTCAATTCTTTTTGGAAATAAAATGGCAAGTAGAAATTAGTTAAAAATGGATTAGAAAAAATATTTTAATATCTCAGAACTGGGTTAAAATGTCAAAGACATTAGCAATACTGTGGCTCAGAGGGAAAAGTAGCCGTCTTACATCCAAGTAGATGCACTGATCCCATACCTGGACTGGATAACGACCCTGATATTGACTAATTAGCTGGATCTAATATCAGGGATTTGATATCAGATATTTATTTAAGCCCTAAAAAACATTTCGTGCATATTGGGAGTCTCGGGACTGCAGAAGAGTTGAATTTTGTCTCTGGAAGTGCTTTGTAGATACCTTTATGTTGTCCTATTATTTTAATCCTATCAGTTTTCTCTGTCATTCATTTTAAACAATAAAGTTGCAGTATTGGCTGCAGAACTGCTAAATAAGTTTAAAAAAATAACAGTAAAAACACACGACCGTGATTGATTCAATTGAAGAGGCAGATCTGAAGGTTCTCTGTCTTCAATCTCTTGTTCTGAGTCAGACATGTAAAGCTAGACAGGCAAGTCTTCCATTGTTCACATTTTTTAATGAATGTGGGATTAAAAAAGTCTAGTAGACATAATGGGGAACAGGGTTGGAAGAGGTGCTTGGGTTAGATACATTAAGCACTGCAGTTCCACTTTATATAAACCACAACTGAATGATTTAGAAAGTTTGATACGTCTACTTTAAGGCTTTCATCTATTTCTACCACAAATAAACTCAGCTAAAAAGCTTCTATTATTTAAAACTGAACTTTCTAGGTTACAGTAAACTGTTTCTAGATCAAATAAAACCCTAATAGAAGAACAAGCCAGTATGAGCCAGTATTCATCTCATTTTTGGTTTGGCTTTGTTCTCAAATATTACATTTCTATATTCTCCTGTTTATACATTTTGGTTACAGATTAACGAGGTTTTTAAAACTAAAATGCAGCACAGCTAAACAGAAATTAGCCATCTTGCTAAAGGATTCACATTTTATGAAGCTTTTCGAATTTAGCACAAAAATGGAGGGAAATTATGTGACAGGCCAAAACAAATCAGTGTATACATTTGAAATTGTGGGGAAAAAACTAAATTGTGTGACATGCATGTCTATTTAGCTCCCTCTACCTCAGATAAAATCAGCTCAAGCAGTGCAGATACCACCTAAAAGATTATGGAAAGCTTTTATCTGCAAAAAAGGCTGAAAACATGAATCCTTTTCCTACTATTTGACAATCATGAAAGTTTCTGCTAGTTTAACACATTAAATCCAAACAAAGTAAGCTGAAGTCTATGGCTGCAACATGATATGGGGTAAAGAAAACGTCTGCGCGTCATCACAAAGTGACCCATCCATTCCTACTTACAATAACCCAGTTCTTAGATTTAGCACAATAATCACCTTCAAATTTGCGGAATTAACTCTCTAACATAATGTAAAAATGCTTGTGTCAACAGCATCAGAGTCAGAAGCCTTGCTCCGTGTTGCAGGTTCAAAAGTTGATGCATAATTAGCTTTGAGAAAACAGGAAGAGCAGGTGGTGGTTCAAAGCTGCCAGAAATTAGTCTTCAGCCTCCTGAAAGCAGTGAGGGCCGCAGCCAACAACACATCTGTGAAGGGGAGGGCTCACTTATAAACCTTAAAACACTTCACCTGTTCCCTGGGATGTTTTTGATACACATCTTAACTGTGATGAACTATTTTCTTTTTACTTCAGCCACCTGTAAAACATGCTCTGATTTGCTCTTTCTTCACTGGTGATTTTTTAGAAAGGTGTGGATTCGAACTGAATCCAAACATTTTCACATCAAACAAAACATGTGTGTTTTTTTTCGGTGTGTCTACGTGCCTTCACAACAAAAATTAATTAAACCTTTGCCAAAACACAAAGCCTGCAGTTCCACTCCTTTTAAAAGCCTCTGTTCTCGTTTCATCCTGCGAGAGGGGGGATAAAAGGATACGACGACGAGGGGTTTGTCGTGTAGAACGAAGCCGTTGGTTTCCCGCAGGGCTTTTTCTGCGCTCAGCTCGTTTGGGAGTCCTATGAAGGCCTGGCCTTTCATCCGCCCCTCCTTCATTAACACAATGTCAAACCTGGGGAACAAAGCAAAAGCAGGGACACATCATTATCGCACCGCGTCTGCGGCCCGTCCGGCTCAACAACATGCGGCGCCACATTCCCTGTGACACGGGGAAATGTTATCTGCTTCTCCGAGCACATAAAACTCAATGGGTCTGTGATGCCCAACAACCTGCGGGCTTTAAATCCAAACCATTGATTTTTACTGAAGACAAGCAACTGGAGGCTTTAAAGTTTATTTAGCATTCAGTTCAGGATCTGCAGCTGATGGGCGTGTGTCCTTACTGCCTTTTTTTTTTTTTCCCCTGGAAGCAGTTCATAAAAACACACTTCCACCTCAGTAAATCCTGGACAACAGCTGACAACAAGCTTCCGGGAAAATAAACCCTCAGCTTAATATCGCACCCGATCTGCTTTAATAAACGTCTTATTTTGCATTGATTGTTGTCACTTCTCAGAAGATGATCTGGGAAACATGATTCTGTCAAATTGAAAAAGCAGAGCTTTAGTTCCATCTATGGTAGGTCAAACGGAGCCCATTCTAATAAATAAATAATCAGATTATTATTTATATATCAGGATTTATTCTGCTGACGTTTTGCTTTGATAGAGGCCTTCAGATCATCTACGTCTGCGCCTCTCTTGGTACCAGAAGATGAGAAAACCTACCTTGCTGCTGATGCATCTTGTCCTGCCTCCCCCTTTTTTTTTCTCCCTCCACTCAATTTTCCATAGACACGCTTTGTTACAGCGTCATTAACAGACAGCTTATGTAGCAGTTACTATTTGTGTCTTAACTCCCTGCTTCACATCTGTCCAGTCAGCAAGTCCTGTTCCTCTTGATCATGTTGCATACAGACCCCAAACTAAGAGACCCATTTCGAGGCTTGGGAAACCTCTACATGGTTCTCAGTTAGCTGATTAATGTGTGACATTAACATTTTTTCAGCATGCAATATTTATTTTTGAATTATCTGAATATCTTCGTGCGTAATGGATTTATATAATACCTGAATGAGTGACAAAACATGCTGAACATTTCAATGAACAATTCAATGCTCCAGTTCAGTAGTTCTGAAACTGCTCCTCAAGTACCACTGCTCTGCATGTTTTAAATGTCTCTCTGTTGCAGCACACCTGATTTAAATGATTGCATGAACTCCTCAGCAGATCTTTAAGTGCTGCAGAAGCCTGTCAGTTATTCTTTGATATGTCAGGTGTGTGGCAGTGAGAGGTAATCGGAAACATGCAGGGCAGTGGTATTTGAGGAGCAGAGTTGAGAACCACTGCTACAGTTAAAGGTGATCGGCAGGAATCTGATGAGTTGTTTAGTTTATCCAATATAGTGCAAACAACTGAAATCTAAGGAATCAAATTTTTCTTTTTAAACAAGTGCATTTTTTCTTGAATTGAACAGTTGGGCCGATGAAAAAAAAAGATAATTTACATTTAAAATAAGAAAAACAAAACAACTGCATTATCTTATTTCAGGTCTATCATATTTAATCATCTTATTTTAAATGTAAAAATACTCATTTTATTGGCAGATCATCTTATTTATCTACTAAATACGATTATACAAAGAAAATATAACTTATTTCTGCAGTGCAGGTTCAATTTATCGAGTGAGTCCTGTTACTAAAGATTAATTGTATAAATTATTATTCATTTTGATATAAATATTGAGATAAATATATTAAAGTCAAAACTGACATTTTTTAAATAAGAGCTTTATTTAACCTTATTACATATATTCATATGCATTTATTGAGTTTGTTTAGGAATTGGATTAAATAACTATTTTTTTTCCTATCCAAAGGAAATGCAAATCATTACTTAAAATATGAACCGAAAATTAAAAAAATAAATAAACCAGAGGTTAGTAAAAGGCAAACCTGATCCTCGTCTTGTTCTCATTTCTCATAGGAGTCCGGCCACGTCTGTATGAGATAGTGCTGATGCACCAACATCAAAATGTCCCTCATGATCTTTGTATCAGTGTAGATACTTATTAAAAACGCACGGCACCGTCAGCACAAATTACAAGAAGCTCTCAGGAGGAGCTGAATAATTGCTGGAATCAAAAATAGCTCAAAGAGGAGAAAAAGTGGGTGCAATGGCACGCGAGAAGTAAATCTGAAATGGATTCCTGTTTACATACATGTTTCTCTCGGCCTCGGATGATGGGTTGATGTATCTCCCATAGATGTAGCGCAGGTCCTGATAGACATCAGTACAAAAGTTATTATATCAAACTTAAACCAGCAGTTTTTAGATTTGTATTTGTAAGAAATGAAAGAATCAAAATGAAGGTGGGTGTTTGAGACCAAAAAAATAAAAAAAATAAAGCTTCAGATTAGGAAGAATTATGAAAGTGGGTCACAATGTAACAGCTGGACTTACCTTCTCCTCCACCTGCTTTGCAATGTTTTTCACGTACAGTCTGCAGGTCGGCTCACCAGCTTCATAATTTTTAAAAACAGACATCCTTTTTATCTCTGAGGAGAGAGGGGAAAAAAAAAATTGATGCAAGGTGAAAAAAAAAAAAAGAAAAAAATGTACAAAGGATCACAGAGATGCCTAATTCAAAGTCACTGCATCTCAAACGCTCAATGTTTTATTAAATGTGGGACGGAGGCTGGACTGCTGCAGTGCCTGAATCTATAGGATGATTTCATTTGTCTCTTTTCTGCCTGGAGGCTTGAAATGTTTTCCAGACAGGCAACGCGTTGATTTGTAGCTCCGTTATTAAATGATGGTAATAACGAGCCGCCACTCATCACCATCCCAGCATCTCACAACAAATACTCAGAAACTTCACCTTTTTTTTTTGTTTGTTTTCACAGTTAAAAAAAAAAAGAAAAAAAAGTTGATGCTGATATTAAACTTTAACCAGCAGCTCCTCCTTCACTGAGGGATTCAACACTCTCTAGTTTCATGTTTGATTCCCCCCCCACCAAGTTTGCACCTCTTTTTTTTTTTTTTTTTTTTAAATTAGCTGCAATGTCTCTGAGAATAACTCCCAGATTATTCTAATATGCATTTCAAACAAACTACAGCATCCTGGGCTTGTTGCATCACCTCTAAACAGAGTGTGTGAGGAGGAAATTAGAGTGTTACAGCTGTTCTGTAATACCTACATGAAAGGAGGAATATTGTCATTGTGAGCACGTACACACATCCCTCCAGCTTCTGCTAATGTTTATTGATTTTAGAGAATTTCTGTCTGTTATTTTTTTGTTTTGTTTCTAGTCAATAGCTTTTGATAAGTTTTCCCTGGGCTAAGTTTTCACATTTCAGCAGGTTACCACCAAAAGATTTCATGTATGTATCGGTTTTTCTTTTTATAGCTGGTGCACAAACTTCTTGCAAACCCAAATGCTGTTGGCCGGTAAAATACTGTTAGAAATCCCACATGCTTGTGATGCTTCTCATTTGAAAGCTAAGATCATCGAGTTTCTGGAGATCTGTCTACAAACTGTGTAGACATGTAGCTTCAGACATGCATAATACATTTTTTTAATTCTGTATTTTGAGAATAGTTTATAGTTGACCTCTCAAACTCACTACACTTGTTCTTAAGGATGCACCGAAAAAAGAAAATCTTTGAAAACGAAAAAAAAAAAAAAAACACTGAAGGATTATTATGTCAAATATTAAAATCATAGCATTTTTGGCTACCATGTTGTACAACCCCTATTAAAAAACTCGTATTACTTTTTTAAGCTCAAGGCATTTTGATAGATTATAAATTCTTCGATAACAACACAATAGACGATATATATTCACCACTGACGTTTTTTTTTTTATCTTAGCAGAATCAATCTTAGCAGCCCTTTTCAAACACATCCGCCACAGACGGCGTCCTTTTCTGTGCTACATTTTTTTTATACTCAGAATGGTGACAGATGTTGTCCACAACGTGAAAAACAAGTTGGGATTCTAAAGAGGTGCTCATAGTTTGGTTTGTTCAGCCCTGCCATTCGATGTGGGACAAATTATGACGTCAAACCACCTGAGCCCGGGGGGGTGGGATTAAGGGTTAAGAGTAACAGAAAGTAGAATGTGGAAGGAAAATGATTCATCGTACCTCTTTTTAAATAAAGCTCTGAAACGTGCGGCATGCTTTTCTGATCAGCTCCCTACATTACTTTATTTTTACAACCAGCCCAGAAGGAAACCAGTTGAGTTTTGCTCATCATTTGGAAAACAGCTCAAGCTCTGTCATGTAAAATGAAATGAATATTTCTTTGTTGTTTTTTACCCTCTTTCGACAGCCGGCCTTTTTCCAGCTCCTTCCGGGAGATGACGTCCGACATGAGATCCTGTTCGTCGTCGCTGTGCTCTTCTTGCTGCTGGTTGGTTTGAGCGCTGGGATAAAGCTTCCCAAAACCCTCAGCCACTGTCACCTCCTGATTGCTGCTGCTGGGGGGGCTCTCACTCTCATCTGCTGAGAAAGGAGAAGCAGCAGGTATTCATTAAAAAAAAATAAATAAAAAGAAATTAGTCCCATATTGTAGATGAGGATGTATAAAACAAATCACTGTAATGTCGATATATTTAAAGTTGCAAAAAAAAAAAAAAAAAAAAAAAAGGGGAAAGACATTAAATAGAAACGAAAAAGTGAAACAAGTTTGTTTTTTTTTTGGCTTAAAAGGTGGTGGCAGGGATCAATCTTGCAAAATGCAGACGCACGCGGGCGGCAGATGGAAAAGAGCAGCGAGCCTCTACAAATCCGCAGAGGAAAAAGGTTTGTCATATCAACAAGGTGTGTGAGCGTTGAAGCACAGAACGCCCTGGAGCTTTTCTGATAAACATTAGATCACTGCTGTCTAACTTATAGTCATCCTTATCCCCCCCCACCTCCCCTTTTCATTTGAATAGCTTGTTTATCGGCCTCCCCAACCAACATCCTCCAAAACAAGACTAATCCGAAAAAGCCACCTGTCTGAGTTTATCTTTTCCCTGCCTCCTGGAAATCCTTTGTACACGACTTTGAGATCTATTTTACTTTTTTTAAGGGGAGGGGAGGGGGGGGGAGAGCTGAAGCCAGAGAGAGAAAAAGGAGATAAGGGAAACAGGGAACCCCACAGATGACAAAAGACACAGATTGTACCCTCAAAGGCATTCGCTCACACAGATAACAGTTAAAAACCCTTCTGCTGCGAGTTTCTGCTTTGATGCACTGCCGTGTAACACTTGGCTCTGACAACCCTGGTAGCAGGGGCTTGAACTTGTGTCAACAGGGTCAGCAAATCATCTCTTGCCTTGATGTGATAAAAAAAAACTATATAAAAAACACATAAGAAAAGAAACTGGAGACATGAGATGTCTTTCCTCTGCAGGAGATGTTGCAGACCCTTTTTAAGCTCGACACTTCAGAAAGTGCAATAATCCTCGTTAGACACAATTTATCACATGATTCCTACAGGCTGGAAAACTTCTAATTAAGCTTTACCAATGGGTAGAGACCCCGAAGCCAAAGCGGATGTGTGTCAGCAGTCACTATGCTAAATACTGTCACTATTAGATGCCATCTGACCCCAATCATTAAGCAATGATAAAACCATCATTTTCTTTTGATTATATTTATGTCTCTAAAATAACATGCAGACACGAGAATAACATTTAAATGAAATGGTGAGGAGCTTCTGTATTCACTCACTCCCAGTCAATTCTTTGTCAAATTTCCCTTAGATATCAACAGGTTGTCTTTGGATGTTTGTCTTACGTTACATTCAAGTCTTGCCACAAATTATCATTTAAGGTTGTTTTTTTTCCCCTTTTTTCCAGGATTGACGTCTATTTAGTGCAAAATCCTCTCAATTGTTTTCCTGTTGTTAGAGGGGAAAAAATAAAACGGATGGTGTTGCCATCACAAAGTGTCCCAATGGAGATGTGTAATTTTATCCTGTTGCCACTCAGTGTTTTGTATGCAGGGTAAAATTGCTAATTTATGCAACACTGGATTCCAAACTTTTTTGGGGTTTTTTTTTCTCCAGATTTTTTTTTTTTTTTTTATAAATATGAAAAAGCTCAATTAAACAAAAAACATTCTTTAAGCTTCACTTTAGGGAATTTTGTCTTCTTATTAAAACTTGACTAAACTAAGCTGAAGTCTTTAGTTTAAGTAAAAAAAAAAAAAAAACTTTTTCAAAGACACTGTACCTTTAACCAACAACCTCCTCCTTGTGTTCTGCTCTGTTTGTTCTTCGGAGCTGAACAGCCATTTCTACAACTATAAATAATTCACCAGTCTCATTTCAGGTTGAATGCAAAAACTGCCAACGTGAAGCTGCAGATCTTTTAATGAAGTGAATTCCTTGATTCTTTCCATGGGAGTTATTGAAGTGAACTCAATCTGTCTGGATATTGAGTACAGACCTGCCCTCTGGGTCACAATCTTTGTTTTGTTGATTCTAATTCTGACCATACGTAGGTTTTTTTTGGGTTTTTTTTTTTTTTAAACATAAAAAATAAAACCTACCTTTGCCATCAAGCTCGCCCGACTCGCCTCCTTCCACTACAGCTGCCACCTCTGGCACCGAAATGTGGAACTCGATTTTTTTGGGCCCTGCAGGGTTTGGGTTCTCAAACACATCGGAGGGATGCAGCACCGGAGCACTAAGGGCCACAGAGGAAGACAAATAAAATAAAAAACAAACTGAGCATACGGCAAACCTGGATGATGTATGGTTGGTTTGTAATTTTAGGAGTTTTGCTTAATCTGAGATGTTCCGCAGTCAGACAAACATGTGGCCAGGAGATGTATTTATAGTCTGGAAACAAACTCTGTGCTCTGCTCTCCAGGGAGACGGTGTGCAGGTGTGTGAAAATATGGAACGAGGAGAAGTGGCTGAGCCACACTGGGGGCCGTCTTTAGGAGAAAGACCGATTGTCAGGAGATTTTTGGCCTGGGCTTTAACCGAGCTATGAGTGAAGGATCCGGATAAATCATGTTTGAGGATTGTGACACGGCTGAGTGCTTTCTATGTACCTCTGAGAGTCTGGTTTGGGAATGTAGAGCAGATCCTTGATCTTTGGCTTCTTTCTTTTTGAAGCCGTTTTTGGTCTCAGGGGTCTCTTGCATGCTTGGTTGACCAGGCCCATCAAACGTTCAATCCTCAAATAAAACAAGCATAAGGGAAAAAAGAAAAAAAAAAAAAAAGAAAAAATTACCAACAGGGAAAACAAAACAAACATTCTTCATTTAAGGCAAATGAAATGTTTAAACCAACAATTCTGGCTTAATTCAATGCGTGGAGGACACGATCCTCACCTCTCTTTATCTTCGTCATCCTCGCTCTCATATTCCGACTCTTCCTCACTGGCCGGCTCCAGCTGCTCCTCTGGTAGAGGTGGGTAGTCGGGGGGGAAAGGGGGAGGCATGGGGATGGGTGGGGCGTGAGGCAGGAGCTGGAACTGCAACAAACAAACACGTATGGTTTAGCTTCAACTCAAACAGCTGCAGCTCTGCTTTTCCAGGAAACAAAGAAAGGAGCCAGTTGGTTCTTTTACGGGAACTGGCCGATTCATATTTATGTGTCCAAGTTCTGTGGTCCAAACGGACATCACGATGAATTAATCGTGCATTAAAAAGCTCTGCTATTGTGCCTTTTTAATGATATAAAAAGCTTGACGTAGCTTTGGATCTGCCTCTTCTAGTTAGTTTCTTCCAATCTCTAATTGCCTTTTGATATTGTTGAAAACTCTTATTTAGCTCAACTTTCTTTGTTGATTCTTACGTTGACACTTAAAAGCGCAGGTTTTAACGCCTCTTTGTCTTTCATTGTTAACTGAGGCCCCCTGTCAATCAATACTGGGGGCTTATTATCAACTAACCAATCAGAAATAGAGACTTAAAGACATGCTTAACCCAAAGTATTTAGGGGGGGGGAACACAGTTTATTATGTTCACCAAAACAAAATCAACAAAATCCTCAGTTCTTTGTTGCATTTATGTTGTTTGTTTATGTTTGTGTTGTAAAACGCTTGCATTGCTTAGTTAGCTATGCGGTAATAAACTACATCCAAGGCATTTCGCTGGTATGATGCACAAATCTTAAAACAGAGCCTGATTTTCTATGCGATAAAACATCCTTTGGATTTTCACCTCCTAGTTAACGTTCTATATTCACTCACCTGCTTATTATTCTTCCTCTTGTGCAGAGCGTGGGCTTTAAAGCTGATTTGTTCATTGCAGCTCTGAAAGAACTTCACAGACATGAAACTGTTTCGCCTGTTTTTCTTTGCCCTAATGTTTGCTGATCAGGTGAAACGGCTCATTAAACACCCCAGGTAACGTTGTGCTTCTCTATGTTAAAACCATCAGGGCTCAGTTTACACTGGCTTGCATTTCCGATGTTGCACTTGGTGTCAACTGCCTTTTTCTCACCATTTTTGCAGCAACACACTGTCTGAAGTATGATACTGTTCAACTGATGCTCACTGGGGGTACGGTGCCACAGTATGTTCCAGCACTGCTTTTATGTGGACAGAAGTGGTTGTAATGAATCGTGAAAGCTTCAAACACTGGTAGGAATTAGCAGCACTAGTGACAGAACAGCTTTAAATTGTTAACTCTTTCTGCATTTCAAGATAAAGACTTTAATTGTTTGTTTGTTTTATAAGTGAACAAGATGTCTGCATAGGATGGGTCACTAGTCTATACTCTCACACTTTGAGGCTATTTAAAGTACACAGTTAACTTCAAACGCATTAGTTTTTCAGAGAGTACCCAGAGAGAGCTTTGAAATGCATGAAGAGTAGAAGATAAAATCCCAGCAGAAAGGTACTGGTTGGGATTTAAACTCCAACAACAGTGCTGACATCACCCAAATTAAGACTTGAAAATGAACATTAAGCTGTAAAATGAGACAAGAATTCTCTGGCAGCTAACAAGTTACTGTCCATTATTGACAAAAGACGAATCTTTTTTAACAAATCCAGTTGTGCACCTAAAGAGTCCGGCTGGGCGAGGAGAGCATGAACCAGAAAATCAGAGAGGAGGTTCAGGGCAGCTCTGGGGGAGCTGCAATTAGGCAAACAAACATTTTTTTCTGTGCAAAACGCTGTGTGCAGCAGAAACCATCGCTGCACTTCCCCTGAACCAATCATCCTCACTGTTAAACCAGGCAATGCCAGAATCATACTGGTACTTTTTAGTAGCAGAGGCTGATGAATGAGGATAAACACAGAATACATCCTGCTGCTACAGTCAAGGAAAGCTTTCATCTTCCTGAACACACAGCCAGAGCTAAAATATAATGTTCATGTGTTACACAGGCCTAGTCAAAGTCTACACCTTGACATGAAAGTACATGGTCAAAAAAAAATAACAAAATCTCCTTCGATTCTAATTGTACTTGAGATATTTTGTAAACAGGAAAATGCTAAACTCCTCTTAGATGAAGAGGTTCAATTTGTTTCTTCGAACCTTTGTGGATTTAAAAACCGTGGCCAGAATCTTACCAGGGGTGGTCTTGCTGTGACGGGACCAAACGGACACGGTAAATTCATCTTGTTCATCAGATGGAGCACCTGTTTCAATGCGAGATATATGCATTAGAACAGGACGAGGGGTGTGTGAGGAATCATAACACAGTCTGGGTTGTATAAACATGCTGCTGCTCCCAAACAGGCAGCCTGTAACGCCGGATCCGTATGTAAAACAGATTGGCCGACTTCTGCATACAAATATGGGGATCAAGGTGGGATTGAAGCTGGAGAGAGATACCTGAGCATCAGGGCAGCATCTCAGCAGCACGCTAGCACCACCTAGACGTCAAAGCAGGAAGCAGCTGGGCTCCCAGGGAAATGTTAAACCCATAACTCATGCTTCCCACTTATGGTTTATTATTAATACTCGCTCCCCCAATTGGGATATAAAAGGCAAATGTTTGCTGTTTGATCTTTAAGAGCTTGGATGGTGCTCAGAAACCTGAAGAATAGATTTCCTGTTATGGTCACATTTTTAAGCACAATTCCCACTCCCTCCCCGTAAAAAAAAAGGAATAAAACGCATGATTGGAAACAGAGAGATGCAGGCAGAGAGACTGTCAACATTTACATATCAAGGTGTTGGATGAAAGATAAGAGAAAACAGGAGAAGCAGTGTTTACTCACTTGGACATAAAACTTTGGCACAGCGATTAGGGCATGTGTTATATTTGTGAGGATGCTGTTGGAGGGCGGCGGGTATAAATATTTCAGCGTGGGATTTGAATGAAATTTCATCCTGAAGGAATCAAAGAGAGAGGAGGGAATGTTAACATCAAACATCATGAATTATCCACCAATCAGGGATCGAATCGAACTGGTGATCAGAAGATCAAATCCAGACCAAAAACAAATCTCCTTCTTTTTGTGTTTTTATTTATCTATAAACACATTTGAGGGTCTGATAATGTATCTATACGTATAACCCCTGGGTTAGTCATACTAAGGAACCATTGAGGGAAAGCGGCTTTGTGACTCCATCATTTTCATTTAGATTCAAACGTACTTCTCTCCTAGAACTGCTGCCATGTTTGCTACCTCTGAGAGTTGAAACAAAACATGTCTGAAATGGATAAGTATTCATGAGGTAGCTATTGGAAAAAAAATACATGGATATCAAAAGGAGCAGGTCAGACTACGGTGAAAGAAACCAAAATCTGCATAAACCAGTAAAATCCTGATTACTGCTTCTCTCCCATAAATACAACACTACGCTTTAAATGAGACACAAATTACTTGTGGTTTTCTTTAAGAAGTATTAAAAAAAGAAAGCCGTTTTTTTTTTGTTTTACGTTTACTACCATAAAAATGAGAGAAGTTTTCCATTAATGCATGAAAAACACCATAATGTCAGCATTTGAACCAGCCAGTTATAGATCTGAGCCAATCGAGGAAAAAACGGTGTGACCTGACCTGATATCAGGTCGATTCATTTGTGCACTTCTATTTCTACTCCTCTTTCTGACCTCAGAAAGGAAAGGAGCTATATTCCCCCAGCAAAGAGCAAATCATCACCATTTGAGCAGCAGACGGTGCTGCTAAATCAAACATCAGACCATCACAGGTCAAAATCCAAGCTGAAAGAAGTGGAAGCCAAGGCAGAACATAAGAGCTCAGTAGAAAACAACATCAAGTCTATGAGGGAGGAGGCCAGAGGGAAGAAGCTGTCTCGTATGGAAAGCCTGCTTTACATTTAGAGAGATGGAAGAATCAACCTAAAATCTACAGAACATAAACTGTCTGTCACCAGATCTCTACGTCATTGAGCCAAATTGGTCCTCAAAAGTATAGAGAATAAAGAAAAGGGAACACAAGAACACCATGAAATGATTGAAGGACTTTTAGCTATGCTAACTGGTTTTCTGTGAAGGTATCCAGGATTTGAGCTTATTAGACCGTCATTAGATATTCAACTAAGACGGATGTATTCAAATGTAACAGGTCGTTACGATGTCTAATCAGCTCTGGAAATGGGTTTTTAAAAATATATACCTGTTAATTTTGACACGTGCGCTCGTACGCAGGTGAACACAAACCCTGCCACCAGCAGGCGCTACTGAGTGGATATAGGGAGGTTTCTGGAGGATTGTTGAACAAAGGGCAGAGCAGAAACAGACCATCACAAACCGATTATTAGGAAAACCGTCGAAACGACCCCAGATATGTTCTGCTGATTTTATGGGACTGAAATTTGAAGCCAATATAGAGTTTTTCCTTGTAACTTGAAATGATAAAAATGTTATAACAATAACTGTTAATAATTCTACATTTAATTGCTATAAATTTCTTCTATTTTTATGTTGTAAAGATGCTACTAGCAGCTACTAGCAGTTTCTTTGTGTATCTCCAATGGTATATTTTGAACTCTTTATCTATTAACCAACAAACTTTATTTTTTAGATGATGTTATTTACAAATTTAAACAGTTAGTCCTCCATAAAAGAAGCATCAACTCTTTTTCTTTCTTGCTATGGAAGCAGTTTTGTGTTACAATCATTTCAGTAAAAAAAAAAAACCTCCCAACATCACTGAGGTTAGAAACAAGAAGAAAAAAAAAAGAAGTTATTAGTTTTAAGATAAAAGTTGTTCCAGAGGAAGAGTCTGCTGTTGCTAACATGGTGAGCCCATCAAAGAGCACCTGGCCCTGTCAACTGGCAGGACAGGCTGCCTGTCAGGAGCTCAGTGGCAGCCCGGCTATTTAATTGGACACAAGGCGCCTGACAGCTCCCAAATACAGCTCTCAGATTCTCTTCCAGGTTCACTGTCAGCTCGCCTACAGGCAGTTTCTGCACAGCAAACTCACGACACCTTGATAACTGTTAAGGAACATGTGTCATGCGTGCACACAGAAAGGTCTGAGGTTGTATTTGGATGGGAGGGGGGGGGGCTTACATACTTAAGGTAAAAAGCCCTCAGTCATTCTTACCCAAGGCTAGGAGAAACTCCAGTCTCTATGAGGGGGATGTTTGGCTGTTTGCTCTCCTGTGTCTTCTGCTTCTCTTTGACATGACTGTAGGAAAGACAAAAGTTTAAACCCAAAAGATAAAAAAACGATCATCTCCCCCTAGGTCAGGGAGTTCAACATTTAAAAAGTGGGAAGCTGAGAGGTTAAATAGGGCGATCTACTAGCTAACTAGAAGAACACACCCATCTGACACTGGGGGGTCCTTTAAAACTGTGATATCGTCTTGGCCCTTTGCAAACTCCACAACAAGGGTTCGATCCAGGATCTGCAGCTGATGGAGCCGGCTGAGAGCCTACAAGAGATAAGGAGGGTGAGGGAATGCTAACACTTATACAGGCAGTGAAGGATGGAGTTGTTTTATAAAGGGATATTTAGTCGGACACAGAAAAAAAAACTCACCTTTGCTGCCATCTTTTCACTTTTAAATGTCGCAAAAGCTGCATGTTTCTATAAAGAGAGTAAAAAAAAAAATAGATGATTCAATTGGACATAAAGACAACGTTTACAATGTTAAGGGTCAAAAGAAACCTACCAAACGCCCCCGGTTTGAAAAGACTCTAACTGACTCGGCACCAAAATACTTCAGCAGGTCCTCCTTCTCATCCTGTTGGAGCTCGGCCGGTAGGTGGCGGACCAGCAGCGTCCTGCTGCAGCTCGTTTTGGCCAAGTCCTCATGTTCCCCCATTTCTTTGTGAGCCAGAAGGCAGCTGAGAGAAAACGGCAAACATTACTCCTCACAGACCCCTAAAACCTCACAGCTGTTTCATGTTTAATTCAAATGTGCTGTCAAACACCTGAAGCCATGAAACATCAAAGACTGTGTGGTTTGTTCCTGGACAATCGGTTCCATTTAACCTTTTCAGATCATTAAAACATACCACACATAGATTACATTCAGAAGAAAACTATGTAAACCAACCTGCCCCTCCATAAAAAGGTAGCTGTTTACTGGCAGACCAAGAAATAACTTAAGCAGAACCTTTCTGACTACATGAAGTAAAGCACCTACCTTAAAAAGAATCAGAAAAAATAAAAAAAAAAACAACAATTGACAGTATCAGCTTTAAAAAAAGGTAATAAAATAGAATGGAAACAAGAGTATTGTATTGAGCCTTAATTACTCTAAACTGACTCTAAAAATAATTCATCCAGGAGGTCACAGAAGATCCCAGACAAAACCAAAGACACTGCAGATTCCATTATTCCAGGTCGACACTCATGTTTTAACAATGACAACAAACTAGACTGGTTGGAAATCCATGGGAAAGTTCGGATGCTAAATACAATAAGGAATAGAGGTTTACATGGTTACATGGTTAAAATGTTCTGCCAAAAAATAACCAATTTACTTTAGATTTTTATTTGCACAAAGCAGAAGCATGTAGATGTTTCACCATGAAAGCCTGCTGGTCCAGAATCCATTGTTTCAGGACTTCATTCTTCTTTTGCGAGAAAAAGTTAATACTTTTACTATCAGGTATGGATCTGCTGCAAGCGGCAACTGTCTCTTTCCTTATGTGTGGCAGCAAACCTGCTTTAAGAGTATTACTGCAACCTAAAAGGCTGGAGGCAGAACGTTTGTTGTCTTACTCTTGTTAAATGAAATGGGACTAAAATTGAGTGCATCTAGGATTTGAAAACTGATTTTTGCTAAGTTATATTATGCTGCAAATGCAATTAACTGTTCAGCCCTAATATAAACTGCCAATAATTTCCCAATGTGATACGTATCACAATATGATTTATCCTAATATATAAATGGATGTTTTCCCCAAAGTACTTTTTACTTTTAGGATAAAAGCTCAGCTCTAATTTGATCAAAATTGGAAAGAATTAATGTCTTTCTTACACCCCTAATGGTGACCAAAGACAAAAGAATATCTTGATGATCCCTAAGAATGTCGTGAAATGATTTTGGTGGGTTGGATGGTCTGGAGGTACATTTGTACTTCAGGATCAGAAACTAACTTGTTATGATTATTAGAAATATAAATTCTGCTCTTTGGCAAAAAAAATCCTGAAAATAAACATTGTACTGTAGTGTGTTTCATTAAGCTCAAGAACACGAGGAATCTGCAGCTGGACAAAGATTCAAAGCACCAAATCCACCTTTGATTGGCTCAAATATCGAAACCAAAAAATAAATAAAAGGATGAAATATCTTAGCCAAATTTTACGACTTCAATCTGCTGAGATTCTGTAGTAAGACAAGAAAGAAGCAACCAATAATCAGAAAAGGCTTTTTAGTCCCCAAATACTTAAATCGGCATTTTTCATTATGTAGAACATCAAAGTGTATTCAATAATCTAAAACATTAAGTTTGAAAAAGTGCAAAAAAGACGATATCGGTAAGGGGGAAATACTTCTTTTTTATGTGTTTTTAATTTTGCACAGAAAAGAACTACAAATAATAAAAAACAAAACAGGAAATAAACAGTTTTTTAAGTTATTTCTCTTTATTTATTACCAACTTTTTAAAAAAGATGATTCAAATCTACATAAGCATATATATTTCTCCTTTTATTTTCTGGAATGTTTGGTATGATCCAAAAGAAGCATGTGAAGATGACTGCTCAGATGAATGAAATGAGCTTCTACAGTCATTAATGATAAAACGCTGCATGTCAAGTAAAGATGCAGGCCAGACAGTAATCAACCTCTCAGACGAATCCATTAATCTCAAGTATGTTCAGTGATGATGAAATCATCAATTTTTAAGAGAATCATGCTTCTAGTCACGGACGATCGAGCGAAAAGGGTTTCAAAGAATTCCAGCTGTTTTAAACACATAAGGAGGTACCAGTTTTAAAAAGATAAAAACCTTAAGGGGTTTAAAAGCATGAAGGTTTTCCATCAGAGGGTTTCTATGGTTTCAAGTCGTCTTAATGAGATGCAAGAGAACGAATCAGAAACATATTAGCTGGATGTAAGAAGCACAGACTGAAGACCTGTCATCCCCTCCCCCACTTACTGCTGCACACACTTTTGATTTTCAAGATGCAAAAATGGTCAAACCCAATGTATAATGATGGGGTATTGCTGCCATCTTTAAAGGCAACTTCTGTTTTCAGTATCTGGGTGTTAACCTGTAATCCTGTTTGCTTGTGAACCATTCAAACAAACATGCCAATTCCTGCATTAAAAGAGTTATTAAGCAACTAAAATCATCTGGTTATACTTTGCTTTATATATATGTTGTCCTGTGAAATAGATATTGGAAAAATGTATTTAAAAAAAGGGGGGCCATGGGCTGAAAAATATTTCAAAATCAATATATTGCATATAATTTTATTCAATAAGGTTTTAATAACATTTGAATACATTTTCGGAAAGAGAAACAGATTGTAGCTTTCAGACTGTGCAGGAAGTATGTTGCTTATAAAGCAACGGCTGTTTGCACAGCGTAAAGTAAGTCAGGGTAGAAACGCTGAACGCAGCCTTTAAATAAGAAGAGCACAGGCTTATCACCACCGTCAGGGAGCCGCCCTGTGAAATTATGGGATGTGTGAATGGATACATTTGGTTTATAATGAGTCGATCCTTGCCAGGATAAAAGTTTGCTTCAAAATATTTTTATTTGATCAATTCTCGCTGCTCCCAGCTGAAAAGAATGTATGTTTTTACTAAAGTTAAAAAGTGCAAAATAAGCTGGGTTAGATCTGGGTAATATATGGAAATCTAATCTCTGATTTTCTCCTATCAAATCTGATTGATCTATTTTTTCCCCTTTAAGTTTCATGAAAACAAAAGACAAGTTACCTGAATTACTAGCTTTTACTTCAATATTTTGAATAATGACCTTTAGTTTCAATTACATATATACACTGCCTGGCAAAAAAAGTAACAAAAAACTCACCACTCTGTCACGACTTAAGCCAAATGAACCCCAGGATTGTAATCTAGGAATATCCTGGTGCCATCAAGGAAGAAAAAAATCCATAGAGGGACCAACCTGGTTGTTCAGTATATTCAGGTAGTCATTTAACAGCTGCTGAACCTAGACCTGACCAACTACAGCAACCCCTGACCATAGTGCCGCTCCCACTGGTTAGTACAGTAAACACTAGGGTACAGGCATGATGGGTACAGTACTTAACCCGCCTTTCTTTTTACCCAGATGGTAAATCTGAACTCATTAAATCCATATGACCTTCCTCCATTGCTCCAGAGTCCAATCTTTACGCTCCCTGGAAAACTGAAGTCTTTTTTTTTTCCAATTACAATCATTGATTAGTAGTTTTCTTTAGACTTGCACCTAATCAGTCTGAATCCCTTGAGATCCATCCATGTTGTGTGTATTAAAATGCTCTTAATTTCACTCTAAAACATACCCCAAAGTTACGTTTTATTCTTCCTCTTCTTCTATTTAATTTCACCAAACTTTTAAACGATTGCCAATCATGAGCAGGATTTTTTTTTTTTCAAAAATCCTTCCATTTTAAATAATGCGTTGGACAGTTTTTAACCAAACTTTGGTAGTTTCTGCTTTCTCCTTACATGATTTCTCACCTCGAAGCAGACCAATGGATCCATCTGAAACGACTAGATGTTGTCGTTTGACACGAAATGAGAATCGATTCAAATGACAGTTGATTCATTGCAGCAGTTGGGGTCAAACTACTTGTTGCCAGCTTAAACATAATCAGTAATTACCCAATGGGAGGCTCATATCCTTTTGCTTAGTTTAATGCAGGTGTCAGTGTAAATCAAAATTATATGAACAATAGCTAAATGTTAAACATGTAATTTGATGGGAGCAATAAGTGCAAACTACTTTTGTGGCAGTATGTTATGCCAAAAAGTTTCACAACTTTTTAGAGTAAAGTTTCACAAAGCAAAAATAAACAGATGTTGAAAAATAGCCTTATATTATGTCTGTGCGCCCTGTGTTTTGGCTGCAAAGGACAGAAACCCAAAGTCCATCGCCAACCTCCAGGATTAGTCCCTTCATGCTTTCTTTCTATAGGCCACCGCTAAGAAACAGTCTTCACTAATGGAAGCTGAAGCTCGATGTCCACCGAGTGTCTGAGCTAAAGATGATGACTATAGACGCCATTTTAGATTATCAGTTAAACCCTTACACTGTTTACGAAAAGCCACATTATACGTAAAGTCTAAACGGGGATACGAATCTAGACAACGGCTACATTGAGGCACTTCATAACAAACGAAGCCGAACAGAAGAACAAATTGTGCTAAATAGCTTAGTGTGTTCGGTAACGTTGTAAACGAAGCGCTAGGTTGCCGATGAACAAAATCAGGTTAAAAAAAACAATAGTTATATAGAAAAACTGATCAATTAGAGCTAAACCATTGCTAATGCTGCTGCTTTCATGAATTAAAACCACATACATGTATTAACCAATTTTCGATGTGTATCTGGTAACAGGGCACCTTTGTAACAATAGCAGAAGCCAGTTTATTTCTAAAATGTAGTGATGCAAAGACATTTCATTGAACAGATTTCATACTTGCCTCCAGAAGTTCCCTGTAAACAACCAGACTTCCGGGTAAGTCTTCTTCTCTTTCTTTGAGGCAGCCAACGTGCTGTTCCTGGACACTACTTCCTCCTTATGGCAGAAACCGGTAGTTGCTTCTCTTATGGCGATCAGGTCAGGTTCCTCTAAAGCTCAAAAAGTGAGATACGGCTTATAAGAATCACCCTAAAACTTAAGATCTTTTTAATGGCGTCCTTTGATCTAAAATAAGAGGTTAAAAAATAATTAAATTATATTTTTAATGTTGTTTGTGTTGTATA